>JANAVB010007400.1:6671615-6791615 GCA_029216955.1 Iris pallida | reverse complement strand
AACTCACTATCAGTTTACATGTTAGATAATATGTTAAGGAAAGGTTTGGTAATAGGATGTGGTTTGTGTTAGAGAGTAAGGAAATTGTGGAAGATATATTAGTAAGATTTTATATTAGAAGTTTGTATTAGAGTTAGATGTGGGCTCGAGTGAGCGTGACAGGTTGAGGTATCTTGTGATACCAAGATGGTATCACAAGATAATTAGGATTTACCCTATAAAAGGGTAAAGTTCTAAGATACTTCAAGATATGAAATTAGAGTATCAAGATACCATGGCATGGTATCGAGATACGAGGGCATGGTATTAGGATACCATGTTGCGGTAGAAAAGTACCTAGAAACTAAGATAGGGGCTTGATAGTGAGTTTACCTTGGTAAGGTAATATGGTAAGTTAAGATAATTGCCTAGAAGCTAAGGTATGAGTCTAAGGTGTTAGGATATGGTTAGAAATTGATTGTCTTGGTTGGTAATGGTTAGGATTAATGCTCTTAGACTAGTTTTGACCTTGGTTGACCGTTTTGACCAAAATCAACGAATGTCAACCGAAAGTCAAAATTAGCCTAAAAGTGACTAGAATTGAACCGAAATCAAACCAGAGTTGACGAGTTGACTGAAAGTCAACAGTTGGTCAACATTACCCGATGGACCCGACCCAACCCGAGTTCAACCCGATCCTTCGGGCTTGGTCTTGGGCTTCATATGTTGAACCCGAGGTCGGGCCGGGCTTGGGCTCGGGTTAGGCTTATGATTCATCTGGTTAGGCTCGGGTTGACCTCAAGCCCGACCCAACCCGCCCGAGTTGTACCCCTACACACGGTTACCATGTCTCTCTACTGCAATATACACTAGAAAGTTCGAACATTGCAAATATCGATGTTTGTTCCATGTCTATGTCTAGTGAAGGATATTTGCCTAGACTTAGTCAACTTCACCCAGTTTGACTAGTTTGTCCAAGATATTGACTAAGTCAACTCAACTTCATCCAGTTTAACTAGTTACTGTCTTGAACATGTGTGTCCATCTTTGTAGAATTATTTTCAAATGGATATGAATTACTACTTGCGAAATCGTTCATGGATGTACAATCGTCGTCCTGATGATATGTGTGGTGTACGGGATGAATACATAGCGGGAGTAGAGCAGTTCCTGCAGTTTGTTAAGGCATTCCCTCAGTACATAGACGGAACCAAAATTAAGTGTCCGTGTGTAAAATGTCATAACGTAAATATTATCCAGAAGTGGAAGTGACATATCATTTGTACTCGAGGGGTTTTACGCCTAATTACTATAAGTGGACCGCATACGGAGAACTTGTGTCTTTAGCATCAGAGACGGAGCCTTACGTTGAGCCGTATATGCATACGGGACCTAATTTTGTTTCAGATAATCATGCATACGACGACGGGTGCGTGAACATGGTTTTCGATGCTGCGGGGCCTAGTTTCGTTCATGATGCAGCTGAGGAGGCACCGAATGTCGATGCTGCAAAGTTTATGGAGTTGCTGGAGAATGCAAGGACTCCATTGTATCCTGGTTGTGAGGATCATTCACCGTTGGAGGTGGTTACAAGACTGTTGAGCATTAAGTCAGATTTTAACATATCGCAAGAATGCTACAACCGAGTGTTGGAGTTGATTATAGAGATCTTTCCGGTGGGTGCTAAGTTACCTAAAGACTTCTATCGGTCTAAGAGGAGGGTGAGATCACTCTGGATGGGATACGAGAAAATCGATTCTTGTCGCAATGGGTGCATGCTGTACTACAAAGACGACAAGGATGCAGATGTGTACAGATTTTATGGTGCTGATCGCTATAAGACAACTAATACAGGAAGGTCTACCGGTGTAAGAAGATCGACCGATTCAATGCACTACTTGCCTTTAACACTGCGGTTGCAAAGATTATTTATGGTGAAAGAAATGGCCGAAAATATGAGTTGGTACATGCGACAACAGATTGAAGGAGTGTTGGATCACCCATCCGATAGAGAAGCGTGGAAGCACTTTGATCGAGTATATCCTGATTTTGCTTCAGATCTGCGTAATGTCAGGTTGGGGCTATCTTCTGACGGTTTTACTCCTTTTGGTCTTTCGGGATCCCAGTATTCATGTTGGCCTGTGATTGTCACTCCGTATAACCTACCGCCTTAGATGTGCATGAAGACTCAGTACATGTTTCTAACCTTTATAATTCCTGGTCCGAACAATCCCAAGAGGAACATTGATGTGTACTTACAGCCTTTGATAGATGAGTTGAATCAGTTATGGAAAGTAGGCGCTAACACGTACAATATTTCCAGAAAGTAGAATTTTCAGATGAAGGCAACCCTTATGTGGACTATCAATGACTTTTTTGCCTATGGAATATTATCTGGATGGAGCACTCATGGCCGTCTCTCATGTCCGTATTGCATGGACCGTACTAAGGCTTTCCGCTTAAAACACGGAGGAAAATCGTGCTTCTTTGATTGTCATCGGCAATTTTTGCCAAAGGATCATCCGTTCAGAATGAACAGGAATGCATTCCGTGTCGGCGTTGTAGAGAAGGGTGATCGACCGCCAAGGTGGTACGGAACCACGATATGGGAGGAGGTTAGAGATTTTTCAAGTGCTATCGAAGATCCTACAACTGGGTACAAGTGCAATGGATTTGGTAGAGATCATAACTGGACAAAGAGGACCATATTAGAGTACCAATCTGATCAGACATAATCTTGATGTCATGCATATTGAGAAGAATGTGTTTGATAACATAATTAATACTGTGATGGACGTAAAGGAAAAAATGAAAGACAATCCCAAGGCCAGGTTGGACTTAGAAAAAATATGCAAACGCCCTGCGTTGTATTTGATAGAGGAGAATGGAAAACAGTTTCTACCGAAGTCAATTTTCTCACTGGACAATGAGGATAAAGTAAGACTTTGTCGGTAGATCCAGGACCTAAAATTTTTAGACAGATATGTGTCAAATCTGAGAAGATGTGTCGATCCGAAGGAAAATAAATTGATGGATATGAAGTGCTACGATTGTCACGTATTCATGGATATTTGTTTTATTGTCATATGTTATTATCAGGTATGACTAGACCCGGACGACGCGAAGGATATTATCTTAGGCAGTCCCGTATACGTCAGGTTGGGGATACAGATTTCGTACCCTCATCCTCATCTCCGAGTACGCTAGTGTACCATTCTGTTCTCGGTCCACTACCGGGACAGGGCAGTTCCAGCAGGTTGACGACTCCTTCCTCGTCATCCAGCATTCCTTCCGCATCCAGCATTCCTCCCGCGTCCTGCATTCCTTCCGCGTCCAGCATTCCTTCTGCCGATAGCTCCATGTGGAGAGCCGATGTCGAGTATATGGAGGACGGCAATCAGACTGATCCTGGTCAGGCAGGAGGTGAGAGCGACCCTCCATGCGCTCCCCCGGACGAGACGTGTATGGAGATTTGGACGGACGAGCCTACGAAGTAAGTTAATTAGTTAATATATATTTCTCAAATGATTAAATGTACATATATATTTATGAAATTTATTATTGTCTAGATATCGGCCTCCTGCAGTACAGAGACAGGTGGGGTTATTTCTGAGACAGAACTATGGTGGGCCTTGGATTAACTACTCAGATGCTCCCGCAGATAGGAAGGCCTTTTGGTTGGCCCACTTCAAGGTAAAAAATTTGTTTATTTTTAAATTTTAATAATCATTTGTGTATATTATACAACTCTTTCTATTTTACTTCTTGTAGAGGACCTATTTCTATCCACCACACAGGGCGGAGAAGATCGAGGCCCAATTTTCTGCCATCGCAGGCAAGCTCATCCGTGATGCGATCCACGACCATAAGTCTCGTGATCGCTCCGAAAAGCCGATCCACGGTTGGATCATGCCAGAGCAGTAGATTGCGATGAAGGCTAGATTCGGCAAGGCCATGTACCAGGAGCGGTCTGACAAGGCCAAGGTGGCACGGTCGAGCGCCAGTAAGTGGTGTCGTGGCTCCATTCCTATGACGGAGCATTTTCGTCGTCTGGTACGTTTCCTATGACGGACATTATTTTATATATAGTTGGATAGAATGTTTAATACTAATAATTGATAATATATTTTAACAGGTAAAAAAGGGTGAGGACCCCAACATAGTGACCGTTTTCCTAATCACCCATCGGAGGGCTGGAGAGTTCATTGACGAGAGGGCGACGCAGGTATATGTACATTCTATTCTTTATTTTAATTTACTATAATTTAGAAAACAGGAAAATAGATATCAATATAGACTTTAACAAACACTTAAACGTTGGCAAACATTATTATAGGCCGAGTTTCTTCGGCTACAAGAGGAGGCAGCTGCTGCTGCTAGTGCGCCAGCAGAGGGAGGGGATAGAACTTCCTCCCAGATGCCTACAGCTCTATTGTCGGATGACCTCTGGATGACCGCTGTTGGTAGTCTTCAGAAGGGTACGTACTACAGTACGGGATCCTACGGTGCCTATTTGTCTTTAGAGTCATCCCGGGCCCCCTCTGTCAGTGCACAGTCTCCAGCTTCGCAGGCATCATCACAAGCTCAGGATATTGGTCGTCAGATCGACGAGCTGCATCACGAGTTGCAGCAGCAAATTTCTTATTACCATACCGTAGAGCAACGATTCGACGATCCGATAATCATCAAAAAATTTAATGCGGTCGAGCGTAGTATACAGGAGCTGATGAGTCTGCAGCAGGCTACAGCTGCCAGCTTGCACACGTTCACCGAGTCTACGGAGCACACAGAGCATAGACAGGTCGAGCTGGAGGGATCGCAGAGGACCATGTCTGCCTCACTCACTCAGATACATACTTCGATTGAGGAGAGTTCTCAGAGGATGGTGAGTACCCTTGCTGCGTATGCTGAGCGACTACGAGAGCTGGAGCAGATACGTCCTCCCGGTCCATCGATGGCACCGACTCCAGACGTTGCACTGTCTCCTACTGTCCCTATGGTGCAGCTCACACAAGAGCAATATGAGTACATGCTATCTCAGATGCGCAGCAGGGGTCCTCAGTGATCCAGTAGATTTTTTTATCATCTTTCTATGTATTAGCCCTATGGGCCCATTGATCATTGGTACACTGATTTTCATTCTTATTTGACTCTGTTGGACATGTATGTTTGTTGGACATGTATGTTTGTGACATTTACTTTGTTGGTATTTTCATTGAGTACATGTATGATATTTACTTGGACATGTATGTTTGTGATATTTACTTTGTAGACTGTTATGATGGAAGACTATTATTCATCTATTAGTTGTAGACTATTATGATGGGAGACTGTTAATTATGATGATATCTGCGACGGGGATGACAAATATACCTACGCTGGGTTATAAGCAATGATCTGATATACAAAGGAGGTGTTGTCCAAATTTTAAAAAAAATAATGTATATTTTTGTGATGATGTATGTATGTGTTTACAGTGTATGTGAAATGCAGTATTCGGAATCATCGATAGTTTCGATTACTGTTGTATGTTTTATCTTGGACAGAAAGAGCAACAGTTCAGGGTGTACTTCTGAGAGCTTTATTTTCACATCCTTCACTTTCTCGGGACGTCGTAAAGGATCCCGAAAAGGTGAAGGATGTGAAGAGGAAGCTCTGAGAAGTGCACCCTAAACTGTTGCTCTTTTTATCCAAGATAAAACATAGAACAGTAAGCAAAACTGTCGATGGTTCGAACACTGTACTTCACACACACTGTAAACACAGACACAGTATAACAAAAATACACATTATATTTTTTAAAAAAAATTTATAATATCTGCGATGTATAGCAATGATCTGCGACGTATAACGACGTATCTTGACGTCGCTAATTAGCGCCGTTACGTCGCTATCCGTCGTAATTCGTCGCTCAGTAGCTGACGTGGCAGAGAGTTGACGTCACTAATTTGGTCGTTGTACGTCACTAAACTGCTGACGTGGCAGGCATGCCATGTCATCACATAAAAAAAATAACGTCGCTAAGTAGTCGCACTACGTCGCTAATTTGGCGACGTACAATTTCGTCCCCCTCCGTCGCTAATTTTGTGACGACCCAGCGACATTGTGGTGACGTCGTAAACAGCGACGGAGGGCGACAAATTTGTCATCTGCGACTAGCTTTTTCGCGACCTTCATGTTTCGTCGCTAAAGTCATTGCTAATTACGATTAGCGGCGTATTTTTCTTAATTAGCGACGTATCCTGACGTCGCTAATTTGTCTTATTTTAGTAGTGACTACACATATAATACTGGGACTGAACAAGTTAAAACATGACTGAAATAATATGATACTGAACTGAAGATTAAAAGAATGATAGAGAAGTGAATCTAACATGTAGGACTGATATTAAGATATTGGATACAAACTGGACTAATTACAATTTCAAAGAACTGAACTAAATTGAACACATGTATGAAGAAAACTGAACTGTAAGATATAGGATTCAATAATATGATCAATAGAAGATGAGCTAATCATCTACTAATGGACTGATTCAATGGACAAGGTGGACTGGGAGACTGAACACAAATGCAGTATAATTTAACATATAAAGAAGATTGCTATAGAGGAGGGTCTGCTACTCAAGTATCAGTAGGACATAACAAACTTTAGACGGATCAATAACTCACATAAAATGTGCCAACTGATACAAGCATAATGGTGGACTGAACAGTTAGTAATAGCAAGGCAGTGAACAGGGATAAGTGGACTAATCATATGGTGATGCAAGACTGAACGGTGAAGGATGCATATGCCCTGCACATATGTAAAGCAATGAAGACTGATACATCATCATGTAAACTGAACAAAGATGCAGGGCATCCTATTTGAACTGAACATATGGACAGATGGCTAAACAGTAAAAGGGACTAAACACTATGAGATGTGGATTGATACTCTTATGGTATGGGACTGCATGATATAAAATCAAAACACGGGTAATGCTTAAATGTTACTAGCTTAAGTGGATTGTTGCACAGATGGAACTGCTTCGAGTTCAAGGACTGAATAATATGAAGTGGTCTGAATCTAAGATGTAATTGGACATGTGACAAACTAAAAACTATAAAGGACATATCATGTACTTAGGGACTGAATTACTTAGGATTTGCAGGACAGAACCCCCCTAAAAGAACTGAACATACTCGACTGATTCACAAGTCTTCAAGGAGTGAACCAAAGATATGGGCTAAACAATCTAACGAAGAATGGACAAAACATTACATTGGGGTTTAGAACTGAATATATGCATGGATAGAGCAGTGTATAGTTGGACTGAATGTTCTATTCGAAGGGACTGGGCTTAAAACTCAGGTGGACTAAAGCAACTAACCTTGCTAATACAAGGGTTTACACATGACAGTAGCATATAATGGATAAATAAAGTTATGAATGGACTACAACTTAATACAGTGAACTGAACAGGGACTCACAGTCGTAAGGGTTTATCCTAATGTCCAAAGGGGCAGATACATTAAGATGGTGGACTGAATATGATACCAGTCCCAATTAACCAGTCCCAATTAACAAGTCCACACAAAACACACGCAGTCCATACATGGCACAAACCACCAAAACAAAATACACTAATCAAACCACTCTAAAATCTCATGATAAAACCTAATATTGATAACTCAAGGCATTGCCAATATTGAAACAATGTTAAAACTGAAATTAGAACATAGAATGCTCATGGGTCATTTTGTCAAATACTTTTGGATACTCTCGTGATACGTACTCTACATGGATCCAAACTTGATCAAAAGCATACCTACATGTCCTAAATTACTATTTTATCAATTTCACAAACCCTAAATCCTAATTCTCAAATTTTTGCCAATGTGGATCAAACTGAAGAGGGAAAACCCTTCAAATAGGAAGAGAAGGGCCTCAACTCCTCTCTAATGGCACCCTAACACAATGGGGGTCCTACATGAATGCATCTACACTAATAAAATAAAATTTAAAGGGTTTAGAGAGCTCATACCAATTGGGAGATAAATTTCTAATACAAAATCCCTAGATTAGATCCTCTTCAAGCTCCAAGTGTCCCAATGCTCCAAATGCTCCCAAGCTAGCTAATAGAGACTTCTTCTCTCCAAGAAGAAGAGAATGAAATTGGTTTGAGGGAATTTGGAGACAATTTGAGAGTAGAAAGAATTTGGGGAAGAACTACTAAATTAGGGTTAGGGTTTCTATGGAAAAGGAATAAAAAGGAGTCATTGCTATTAATAGCAAGGGGGGCCAATATCGCCGGCCACAAGATTTAGGTTAGGGTTTGGTTAGGGGAAAAGCCTAAGAAGCACCTTTCTAATTGTCATGACAAGTTTTAAGGAAAGGTCTTCTCCTAATTGAGTGTTTTAAGCGTAAAATCTCAATTGACTTTCTAAGTAGAATTGAAACTAACATAACTAAATGAGAATGGATTTTAAGTTTGTCTAAACTCACAAATTTAGTCTACCATGGTCATGTCGCACATCTAGTTAAAGTGGCTCTAAGTTTCTTAATTTATCACTAACACAATTTAATACATTAAAATAATATAATTATTCAATACATACCAAAAGTTAAAAATATTCTCATTTTAGAATAGTGGTGGTTACAATATTGTCTGTTGCAAGAGTTAGAGGTGCTGGACGAAAAATGCCTCTTGGCTCAACAGCGCATCGAGCTCTACCAAGCTCGCAGTTCTCAGGCTTTCAACAAAAAGTTAAACAAAGGACTTTTCAAGTGGGTGATCTCGTCTTATCAGCCAGAAGACCGATGGTGATGACTTACAAAATACCAGAAAAGTTTGAGCCTAAGTGGGAAGGTCTCTTTATCATAGAGACAGTATACTCTAGTGGTGCCTACCGACTCACAAAATCTAATAGGGCCTTGTTTATTATGCCAATCAATAGCAACTTCCCTAAGAAGTACTATGGTTGAAGCTCCTCGACAAGTACTTCCATCTCTCCAGCGAGAAAACCTATGAACTCGACAACCGAGCTCATCCCCTTGATCATGATATATCTCTGGAGCCCAGCTGCTCTAGGACATTCCTTCAATATTTCTACAGTAGAAAAATCCAAGTCCACATTACCTCTGAGTTATTTTCCTACGTCCCCACGAAGCTTAATCTTACCTCTCAGTAAGATGATACTAAAATGAGTGTTTATAATATCCATATTGCCTCTGAGTAAACACCCTATCCAACAATCCTCGTGTTATTACATCTCATCCAAAGAATAGCCACGTCCATATTACCTTTGAGTTGTTCTTTATATCCCCACAGAGTCTATTCTTACCATGTTTATATCACCTCTAAGTAAGAAAACTCTACCACCAACCCCATGTTTACCATGTTCGTATTTCCTTTGAGTAAACAAATCGGTTTATCTTCTCAACTTATTATTTGTACCTAAAAACTAAGGTGCGCCAAAGATGGTAAGTCCATAAAATTATGACAAATGAGTAAGCAAAAGTTTTTTACTTCTTCCTCATCAAAAGGAGAAAAATGGCTACATTGCAAAAAAAAATTACATCTTAAAACGACAAAAGCAAAAAAAATACTAAAGGAGGACAAATTCAAGGGTCGGCAGACAGCTCGTCGATACGACGCTTCAAAGCCTCGGCCCTGGATTCAACAGTTGCCAAGACCCAGCATTCAGCTTTACGACACATCACTTCCTTATCCTCGGAGGTAGTATCAGCTGCATGCTTGTCATCCAGCTCCTTCTTCTGGTGGAACAAATTGGCCATATGGCGAATAAACTTTATCATATCCTCCTTAAGCACGATATGGGTAGCCTGCGCTCGTTCAGAGTCTACCTGGAGTTGGGTTTGCTGCTCATGTAGCATACAGATCTTGGCATCAACATCCGCCATGTGGACATGCAGAGATTCCCGTAGACCAGCCTTCTCCTCTTTAGCTGAAGTTAACTCTTGTTCTCTGGCCTCAGCATCGACCAATTCCTATTTCCAGATGGCCATATTAGCAAAGTAGGCTGACTCAGCCTTGGCCGCTAACTTGTCATGCTCCTTTTCTATTAAAGCGGAAAGATTATTCTGTAGGATGCTCTGAAGCTCAAAAAGATGACGATCGAGTTCAGCAACCGAGGCCTCCAAGCTCTCAGCCAAATAGTCATGAGATCGAATCAACCCGACGTGTAGGATCACCATTGTCGTGGCTGTCATAAAGCTTCCATCTTCCTTCAGCATGGAGGATACTTCCCTTCTTAACATCTTGTACATAGCCTTGACGACAAACTTTACGTACTCGTCTACGTCAGCTAATATTTGATGCACCATAGATGGTGCCGTCGAAATCCTCATATAAGCAGGAAGGATAGCAAAACTCAGCGACGGTGCAATATCTTGGCTCAACGGAGCAGTCGTCACCTCGCTCGCCAAGCCCCCGAGCACTAAAACTTTGGGGTTTGAGTCCCTTTGAGGAGACCTTGACCCAGGGACTGCCGGGGTCTCAGCATCTGCAAATACTGTTTGGCTGCTAATAGTCTCGAGGTCAAGAACCATGGTTACCAAACCCATCAAAGGACCCGTCACAGTCCCCCAAGTGGTTTGGACAAAAGGAGATTCTTCCATCATAGGGCCCTTGCCATTGTCAAAATCTACCCCTAAGGGTCCACCAGCATCAAGGCCTACTGTAGCAGGCTTAGAAATAGCACCTGCTGTTGGGGAAGGTTCCTTTACTCTGTCTCCTGATAAGGGAATAGGCATAGGACTGGGAGGTAGAGCAGCTTCCTCCATCTCACTTTCTACTGGGACAGGAGTAGGACTCGACAACGGTGTCGGTTCTTCTATCTCAATCTTCGTCACTGGAGCAGGTGTACAACTCGGCTACAAAATTGGTTCCTTCCTATCAGGATCAGGGAAGAGCTCGACCATGATCATCCTGGGCTAGTCCTCTCCGCCTATTGTAGAATCCTCCTCTACATCTTCAACAGCATCATCTGGGATGTCTTCCGAAGAAGACGAGTCCCAATCAACTTCTTCCTCCAAAGGATCTTACGTAACCTTCCCCTTCTGGGTCTGGACAGCAGTCTCCTCACCTAGTCCCGCAGCCGGTTGCTCCACTTCCCATGAAGGCCTCACTTGATCTGCATATTTCCGAATGCTTGACGGCGTTGTTCAATATTTTCGGATGATACCACATCACTGGAGTTATCCTCGGTATAGCCAAAGGTGGCAAGAACATTCACTTGAACGACGTCATCTAGGTCTTCCTTTACCAAAGACTTCATAATATGAGAAATACGCTCCTCGGAAGAGCTCATAACTTTCTTCTCAAAAGGTTCATCTGAACCTTGCTTTGAAGTCCGGGACTTCTTCTTCGTCACCTCCTGCAAACAAAAAAAGAATACAAATAAGGAGAGAAAGACCATCTTTACCTCTTAAAAGCTAATGTTGATCTACTTACCATCGTGGGAGTAGGCTCTCTCAGTCCCCCTGCGGGTAAAACTATAATGGCCCCCGACTTGGTTGCCAAAATTTTTCTTGGCCTCTTTGGCACATAGGGACCCGCATCCGTTGAAGCACACCTCTTCAACTGAGTATTTGCGAATTCCTCCCGCGAGTCCTCCACCCTCGCTACTGGGGCTGCTGTCGACATTACAGCATCTGGCGGGTAATACGCTCGAGCTTTCACGAGCATGATTTCAAATTCCTTATGCCAGGTCCCGATAATAAAACTAGTCTCCCTATCGTAGCCATGAGATATCGTATTTGTCGAATAATAAAGCTTGATGGCAGAATATAAGATATACGACTTAGGATTTTGAAGGGGTGCTGTAAACTACACTTTCGTATACCCAGCATTGTAGTACTGCCAACCGCGGGCTCCATCCAACAGGCTCCCAACAAATCCCAAGCAAATACTTGGGTTGTTCAACATCAGTTGAGTATGGCCGAACTGGCGAGTAAAATGGCTTGGTAGATACGGCTTCAGGAAGTAGTGGTTCCTATTCTGATACAATAAATTGAGGGTCGGATGCTTTGCAGCCAGCGAAACCTCCAAATTGGAAGGAAAAAAGCATCTACGCCTGTATCCTCCAGTCCTTTGTCTGCTTCAAAGCCCAAAAAAATGGGCTAACTTTAGAGATGTTTCATCCTTGAAGCTGAAACAAGATCTTCCTACAAACAAGAACATCGGTATGCTGCCACTTCCTTCTGCGGTAGCGGCGGATAAAGGCGTCACAAGCAATATGCCTTCCTCAGTGCTAGGGCTCATCATATTGGGGTGATGTAATATCAACCACCCAATTAGATAGTGGTAAGGCAGCTCCGTTCGAGGAAAATTCCTACTCCTTTCCTTTGTGGCTATGACATTCATCGAGAACTCTCTTAGACCCTGTATCAGGTTGCACACCATCGCGGGAAGCAAAGCCAAAGGATAACCAAACACAATTTCACAATAGGCAGGATAAGGTTTTTGGTTACCCTCTCCACAGAACCTGATATACCAGGGAATACATAATCTCGAAGCTACATCATCAGATAGGCAACTAGCACTGTCTTCAGCGACATTTTGTGCACACAGTGCCAGAAGCAGTTATAGATGTTGTCGGTTGGCTTCCTATTTTTGTCCTCACGCGGATTGCGTTCACCAAGATTCTTTATTTTGGCAACAATTTTTGCATGCGTGAGACCCTGGGGAGTAGTGAAGCGAACCTTCGTTGGATCATTGTTATCTTGAGTAAAGACATAATCTCTCCAAATGGTCATATGAGGTTGTGCCCTAATCTTATCCTTTTACTGATATAGATAATGGTGGCTCACTACTTCTTTAAAATTTGTTATCATTTTCGGATCCTTCTCTTCCAAAGTGGAGAGCTCCTCATTCATTGGAAAATACTCTTCGTACGGCTCAGTCCCCCAAGGGAGTTCAAAATCTCAAACATCTCATAAAGTGCCAATCATAGTTCCCCTACGGGCGTATAGAACATCACGGTTTGGTAATTGTATAGCTCCATGAGGGCCAGAAACATAGGCTGGTTTATCTCTATGCCAGTCTAGTTAGCCCAGATGGCAGAGGTCAAACCAATCTCTCTTAGCTCATTCTTGTACTTCACCAAGATTCAAAGTGTCAGATCATCCCACTTTGGCACATATGACACCAACCTTCGACCCGAAATTCCCTTTTCGGATATAAAATCTTAGCTGCCAACATACGATTGACAAATATTGAGGCACTGAAGGCAAAAGTTTGAGGGGGAACTTCGTTGTATATACTCCCAGGATGCAGAACTCGCAAAGAGTAAGAGGTTCCGCCTCGCATAAAAGTAAAAGTATCCTTCTGGTCATAAAGAAGTCAATCTGGAAGGACCCCAAAATTGCCCCTCCCTGAGTTAGGGTAAGCTTCTATTGCATCCTTCTCTTCAAAGCTAGGCTAATGAAGGCGGTCAACGGCAGCTAATGCTCTATCTTTGGTGCATACATGTTAAGGTCCTTCACCTTGAAGAACCAATCCTCTTTGATCTTCAAAACCTTTGCTTCATAGGAAGCCAGGCGATCCCCAAACAAAAATTGGGACTTCAAGTAAGCCGCATTTTGGCAGCACGGATCATGCCGCTCTCCATCATGGCTTGAGGAAAAGAAAAAGGCTGACCCCGAATTAGCATCATTCTTTCTGACGGATGGTCTAACATGATCGCAGCCTTAGCATGGTTGACTATCTCTTTATTAAAATCCAGACCCATCTGACAGAGGGAGTGGTCGAACAAGACTTTATTCAAAAGAGGCAAAGTCGTAGACACGCAAAAGGACAAAAGGGAAAAGAGTTAGCAAAACTTGGCCCTATTTTCGATAAAAAGTCAAAAGTTATGCGCAGTCTAGCATAGACGCATGTAAACTTTTGTGCATCAAAGTCTCGGTGCATCATCAGGACAGAAGTCCATGCACAGTGACTGTGTTGTACCGCAGCGCATCTCCAGGACCAAAGTCTATGTGCATTGGTATGAAAGCGCATCTCCAAGACCAAAGTCCATGCACGTCAACAAGATAAAGCGTCGGCGCATCTATAAGACCAAAATCCATGCACGTCAGCTTAGTGAAGCCTAGGCGCATCTCCAAGGTGTAGCTCATTGAGCCACACCTATGCGCTTCAGTGGAGTAGTTTGGCACATGTTCCAAGATGGTTGCCCATCCATGTGACTGACCGTGTACGAGTGACTGTATATTTCAAATAAGGAACTCTTAAACTAGCAGCCACCCACCGACAACTTTTTCCCGCACATCAGCATGCATCGTGTCGACGACTTTGGTCTCATTAGTGTCGGCTTCGACAGGCTTCTTACCCTTACCTTTTCCCTTACCAGCAGTACCACGGGGAGCTTTGGGGGCTATCGCACAAGAACTAGGGTTTCTTGAAAAGAAAGAAAATACTCTAAGGAGGAAGAAGAAGAAGAAGAAGAAGAAGAAGAAGAAGAAAAGAGAGCAGAAGAGTCTCTCTCTTCTAACCAAAAACCTTTTTATAAGCTTGGGTCGCACATAAATCAATGAAGCATGACGTCATCAACCGACGCTTTGGGTGTTATGAAAAGACAGCTTCGAATCTTCAAAAAGATTATCATTAATCATGAAAACCGAGGCGTTATCTTTTTATTTAAATCAAAATAGAAAAATCCTGCGCCAGTACAGCCATGCACGAGAATGACCATGCGCCCGAACAAGACATGCGCCTAAAGTCTCTGCTGCCCATGCTTCTTGTTCAAAGTATTCCAAAACTTGTCCAAAGTATTCCAAAACTTGTCCAAAGTTTTGAAAACTTTGAAGGGGCTCTTTTAAAAACATAAAATTTCAAGCACATCAGGGGGCCGAAGTTTCTATGAGCCATAAGCACTATATGCCGAAGACTTAGGACAAATGTCAGTGCATCATTCAAAGACAGCAAAGATAAGAAGCGCATGAAAAGATATTTTTATTTATAAGAAAATCTATTACATGGCTTTTTTGTTATAAGTCTACTACAGGAAGCCTAGTATAAATTCTACAGCTAGGCGCATAACTCTTGTTAGCCCCGGGGCTTGATCAAAGATGGTAAAACAGATGCAACAAAGATCTACGAAGATACAAATACCAAATAACCCGATTACAATATGGAGGAGGAAAATAGAGAAGAGAAGATCTCTCGTTCTTCCTTGTAAACGTGTTGCAATTGGGACAGAACGAGTTACAATAATCTAGAAAGAGATGAGAAAAAGAACAATGCTGGGGTGTCAAAATACCGTTGCTCAAAGCAAGATTCGCCCCACACGATCTGCTTCCAGGAACCAGCAAGTTTGAAGAACTTATGGAACACTCGAAGTCACCTCTGTTCTGACTCCTCGGATGGACTTGCAATGGCGGCAGCAGCTCTCTCTCTCTCTCTCTCTTTCTCCTTTTCTGACTTATATTTTCGTTGTAACCACAAATGAGGCCAGAAGAGAGTATTTATAGAGAGAGGGTAGAAACCCTAGCCGCCTCTTCAGTTATGGAAAGATTGAATCAAATTCCAAAAAGATAGCAATGAGATTAATTCAAATCCCACAAAGATAGGAACAAAATTAATTCAAATCCCACAAAGATAGGATCTGAATTAATCGTATTGATTCAGCCTTACCATAACTAACTTGTAATCTGCACAGTCAGCAGAGCCCTCCATACGGCAGCAGCAGCAGCAGCCTGGCCGCATGAGCCTTATGGCCGCATGGACCGCATGGACCACATGAGCCGTATGGCCGTATGGACCGCAAGGACCGTATGAGCCGCATGAGCCGCATGAACCGCATGGACCGCATGTGCCGTATGAGCCGCATGGCCGCATGAACCGCATGAGCCGTATGGACCGCATGAACCACATGAGCCGCATGGACCGCATGAGCCGTATGTGCCGCATGAGCCGCATGAGCCGTATGAGGCCGCATATGAGCTGTATGCCGCATAAGACCGCATGACTGCTGACGTGCTAAGTGCAAAGTGCGCCAAAAAAATGCCACATTATGCCTCATGAGCCCATGAGCCCGAGTTCGAGTCCGAGTCCGAGTCGCTAAGCCCCTTTGGGGCTTAGCTCCAAATGGAAATTAATCCAAGAGAATGACAAAAGTATTAATGCTTAATCCTTGGAGCCTTATTCTTTCCTCCTAGTAAAATCACCCACATGGTTCCCTTCTTAGGGTCACCACCCCATGTGCATCTCTCAACAACACACCCAAGTATATATGTTGAGATAACTCATGGTACATTTCCGATGTGGGACTAAAATTTACAATGCATGTTGAGAGCAAGCTCTCTCCATGTAAAGAAAGCACCAACAATCCCCCACATATCACAACATATATATGTGTCCAGGGTTGAGCGTTCCCCACAGTAACTGTCCATTTTGTATTAGGATAGATGTCGTTGACGACTTGAATCTTCCCGTATGGGTTAAATAACAATGTGATACAAGAATGGACTATGCCTTGAATTCTGTACCACAATTGTAATTCTTCCCACTCACAAAGTATAGTTACGTGTACTTCTGGCTGCACATTAAAGGCCTGTGCCAGCCTAGTTTCGGTGTATAATTTTGTGCATCTACAAGTTTACCCTCAAGAGACGGCCTGATATCTCTTTCCATACACTATAGGTGAGTTCTTTATTAAAGAGATATGGCATGAAGCCTTGCGCTTCCTTGCGGTACTACGCCGCTATGACATGGCCTGAAGCCGAGGCATTACCCCTACCTGGGAACCTCATCGTAGTGTCATACTACTATAGCATGAGGTCTCAGCCTCTTTATAGTGCCAATCTACTCAGCATGAAGCCTAAGGCTTCCTTGCGGTGTTACGCCGCAACGACATGGCTTGCAATGTCGAGGCTTTACCCCTACCTGGGTACCTCATCGTGGTGTCGTGCCACTGTAACATGGGGCCATTCTCCCCTTTGTAGTGCTGTCTACAACTCTTTAATTACGTCATACAGTATTAGGCTACCTGCCTATTTGCGGTGCTACGCCGCTGTGACTTGGCTTACAAAGCCGAGGTATTACCCCTACCTGGGAACCTCATGGTGGAGTCACCCCACTGTAGCATGGAGTTTCACTCCTTGTAGTGCTGCTCTATCGTGCTTCCTGTAAAGCACACCAGGCATTTACTCTGCCTGAGAACTCATTAAGGCGTTTAAGCCAACCTTCCATAGGATCAATTTTTTTTGCAGAAAAATACATAGTAGACAACAGTGGTTCTGGGTCCGTATCCCTTTCATGTTCCAGAGAACAAGTACCCATTGTTACCTGAGAGTTTTCCAGTCAGTGATCCTCCTTTGAACCAAAAGTTAGATGCCTAGTAGATTTCTCTTTGAACTAATAGCATAAAACTTTATGGTAGGATTACAAAGACACACTATCAGAATGCCTTCAAGCCTATTTTATAAGCTGTGTCATCGACCAACTGGCGCTTGAGGCCCTTTGTGAACGGATCTGCCAGGTTCTCCTGACTCCGAACATCAACCACTACAATTACACCTCTTTTGATCAGATCGTGCACTGCCCTATGCTTCAACCGCACAGTCCTCTTCTTTCCGTTGAAGAGGTCATTTGATGCCACCGTCGCAGTCGCCTGGTTGTCACAGTATATCGGTATTGCTGGTATCTGAGCCCCAACCACTGAAAGATCATACATGAGCTCCCGAAGCCATTCTGCTTCATTTGCTGCAGTTTCAAGTGTATAGAATTCAGATTCCATGGAAGAACGAGAGAGTATAGTCTGCTTCTTCGACTTCCACGATATAGCAGCTCCACCCAAGGAAAAGACATATCCACCTGTGGATCTCTCGCTTTCCACCTCTGAACACCAGCTAGGATCACTGAAGCCTTCCACTACTGTCGGATACCCGTTATAGTACAATATATATGTCTGAGTCTTCTGAGATATCTCATCACCCGCTTCACAGCTTTCCAGTGCTCAACCCCTGGGTTGCTTGTGAACCGACTCAGCATTCCCATGGTGAAAGCTATGTCAGGCCTTGTGGCAGTGGTTGCGTACATCAAACTTTCGATAATGCTAGAATACTCCAGCTGCCTGACGCTTTTCTTTGAATTTGGCTTCAGATTCTGATCACACCTGTATGGCGTATCGATCCCTGGAAGATCCTTATACCCATAGCGTGTGAGCATCTTCTCAATGTAGTGAGATTGTGACAGTGCTACTCCAGTGTCTGTCCGGATGATCTTTATGCCCAAGATGACATCTGCATCCCCCAAGTCCTTTATACTGAACTTGGTAGAGAGGAACTTCTTTGTCTCTGTGACACAGCCTATATCCGTACCTAGGATTAGCATGTCATCCACGTACAGACAAACGATGACTCCTCTTCTATCAGCGAACTTTGTATAAACACATTTGTCCGTCTCGCTGACTCTGTAGCCGTTTGACCTAATAACTTTGTCAAACTTCTCATGCCACATCTTGGGAGCTTGCTTCAAACCATACAATAATTTTACCAACTTACAGACTTTGTCTTTAAGACCTTTGACGACAAATCCATCTGGCTGTTGCATAAATCTCTTCGGTCAGCTCCCCATTCAGGAATGCTGTCTTTACATCCATCTGATGTATCACCAACTTATGTATAGCTGCTAGAGCGATTAACATCCTGATGGTGGTCATCCGAGCTACTGGAGCATACGTGTCAAAGTAGTCTATCCCCTATTTCTGAGAAAATCCCTTGGCTACCAGCCTGGCCTTGAACTTGTCAATAGTTCCATCTGCGTTCATCTTCTTCTTGAAGATCCATTTACATCCGATGGGCTTTTCTCCTTCAGGTAGATCTACCAACACCCATGTGTTATTGGAGGTGATAGAGTCAAACTCGTCATTTACTGCCTCCTTCCAGAAGATAGCATCTCTGGTCTTCACCGCCTCATCATAGGTAAGCGGATCTGCTTCCACATGATAGGTGACAAAGTCATCTCCAAAATCTTTCGGTCTCCTCGCTCGCTTAGCTGATGGCTCTACGAGTTCTGGTACAAGAGTTGTTTTATCAACAATAGCTTCTTCTTGGACTACTGGCCCATATGAGATTTCGGTCTCATTTTCACCTACATAATTTCCGGAATGTCCGAAAGAACAATATTTTTGTCTTTTGCAAACTTGTCTTCAAAGTATTCAGTATCGCGAGATTCGATGATATGATTTGACTCAATATCAAGAAATCTCCTAGCATCACTCTTCTCGGCATACCCCAAGAAGATTGCCTTCGTAGTCCTTGTCCCTAGCTTCTGAATCTTCAGATCTGGGAGCTTCACATACGCCAGACACCCCCACACTCGAATGACATTCAAGTTTGGTCTGACTTTGAACCAGAGTTCATGAGGAGTTACGTCCGAAGTTGCATATGGCACTCTATTTAGAATAAAAGTGGCCGTCAATGCAGCTTCTCCCCAGTAGCATTTAGGAAGACCCGTGGTTAGCAGCATTGAGTTCATCATTTCTGTCAACGTTCTATTCTTCCTCTCCGCTACTCCATTAGATTGAGGAGAATATGGAGTAGTAGTCTCGCATATGATTCCATGTTCTTTACAGAACGATGCGAATTTATGAGACCTGTACTCCCCACCTCAATCACTTCTTAACCTCTTAAGTTGTTGTCCAGTCTGCCGTTCAGCTTCGGCCCTGAACTCTCTGAACTTCTCGAAGGCTTCGTCTTTAGACTTGAGCAAGTAGACGAACGTGTCACGACCCGTACCCTAGAGTTAGGGCACAAGACGTAGGTACGTCCAGCCTACGCCGCAGTGTCGGCGGTAGAACGTTTTTCTAGGTCACAACATCTAACAATATAAAGCTTAAACAGTTTATACTCTCCGAATGGGGGTGACATGATAAAAGTAAACTCAATCACAACTAAGGAAGGAGAAGCACAACATGATATAAAACTCAAGGAAAAACAGATGATAACATAGCTGATAGATAGATAAATGAAACTGCTGAAGTGAAAGAAAATCCCAAGTACATCAGAAAGTCTAAGGTAATACAATCCCAGATCCCAAGTATCAATAAGTACAATCATCCATGAAATACTAAAATGAAAGCATCCTAGTCTAAGGGTGTGTCATCCACAGCTAGTGGGACCTGCTGCTGGTCCAGGTCCAAGCACTCATCTAAAGTAGCACCATAATAGGTAGGACAGCCAGCCTCGTCCTCATCCTCTGTAATATTTCAACAGGTCCAGTTAGGATGGAGCGAGTACAAAACATCTCAATAAATCATAGCAGAAAAGGAAATATAATCATGCTAGAGAATAAAATACAGGATCTGAAGAAATAGCATAATGTAAAAGAGAGACTGTAAGTAAATATCTATGATATATATAAAGAGAGACAGTGCTAGTGATTCAGAGTACTGCATAAACATGTGAATGGCTAAGGACTAATTCATGATTACACTACTGGAAATTGATTCATGATTACACTACTTGGATTTATTCACATGTTCACTTATACTCCCCCATCCCCAATCAATACACAAGGATCCATTCAAGTTACGTTAAGATTCATGATTATACTACGTTGCCCATAAAGGGTGATTCATGAATTAATTCGTAAAGGCTCGATGATCATGAGGGTACATGAGTCACTAGCTGATTCCCGAAGATTCATGATGATAGAAGCATATGATACGTGATGTAAGTGAAACACACATGACAAAAGTATCTGATGCTCCCGAGGGGGATAACATCTCATGAAGGGATCCATATAGTACCAATCCGTGTTCCAACGTGTCAGCATCAAGTAATATAGTCTAAAGCAGGAAATATAATCCTAAACATGATATGAAATGATCAGAGAATGTACTCGCCTGGTATCTGAGTGTCCAACTGAAAAGTACTGTCCGAGGAGTGGTGTCTGGCTCCTATTAGAACAGCACAAGTCACAACAAGTCTAAAATGATAAAATGAAGCTCTACCATGCATTCTACATGAATCTAGGTCAAACTAGGCCAAAGTCAACTCTTGGTCAACTCTGGTCAATCCTAGAAGTCAAACTAGGTCAACTATGGTCAAACTAGGTCAAAAAGTCATTCTAGGTCTAAACAAACCTACACTAGTTAACATACACCATTGCAAGGCCATGCAAGCCTAAATCAAGCCAACACACATATTCATTATAATGTCAACAAGTCATTCTAACCTCACCATGAATAAATACACAACTTGGCATTGTATTCATTATATGCATATAGGAAAACCTATTCATCAACATACATTATACCTATATATGCAAGCATGTGTATATGTATGCATTATACATACATATGGCTTAAATACATATATATATATATATATATATATATATATATGGGAGCGGATCAAAGGCCCCGCCCGCGGAGCCCCGTCGAAGCCCCGCCCCCCCTGCACCATCGGATCGCGCGGGGTCCGCGTGGGGCCCGCGCAAGCCCGCGCGATCCAACGGCTAAGGGAGGGCGGGGCTTCGGCGGGGCTCCGCGGGCGGGGCTCCCGATCCGCTCCCTATATATATATATATATATATATATATATATATATATATATATATATATATATATATATATATATACATTATATATATCTATACATTACATATAGGTATACACATATTACTTATATTCTTGCATATGTATATAGAGAGGGGCAATGTGATGTGTGTGTGTGTTGGGAAGGGTGTCAAGAGAATGTGAGAGTGCAATGTGTGTGTTAGAGTGTGGCAAAGTGTGTTAGGGAATGAGTATAACAGTAAAGTGTGCAGGAAAGTGTGTGTGTGTAGGCAACAAGTTCCAGGATTTGGATTTCAGTAAAAATAGTGATATCAATTCCTGTGTGTGACAGGAATGTATGTGTCTATGGACTGAAATGCTAACAGGGAATGAAATGTAGTCTCAATTGCATTCCATCTCAATCAATCCCAGGTTTAACATCAATTAGTTAATACTCATGTAGTTCTCAGATTTTGAGCTCACAACAAGCAAGGAAATCTCAGATTTTTATATAACAGTCCAATATTCTCCTAAGGCAGAATTTCTCAGATTTCACATGTGTAGGACATGTATGCTGTGGGTATTTAAGAATTTAACTAAAACATTATATACAAATCAGTAGAAACAAACAATTCAGTTCATTGCTCTCTTCCTAACAGTGAAGAATGGAATAGGAATCCTTTTCCAGGAATGTGACAGGAAGCAATTTCAGTTTCAGTCAAAAACTTGGACACCCATTTCCTGTGTGTGACAGGAATGAATTTCAGGATTTCCCAACAGGAACCTGTAGGAACGAAATAGTAAAGCGTAATACTCTAGAGGGGGGGTGAATAGAGTTGGTAGCGGAATAATGCTAATTAAAATAATGTTAGCAGCACAATCACAGAATATTAATCACAACTGAAATAAAGTAAAGACAGAGTTAAGAGAGCAAACGCAAAGACAGCGATGTATACTGGTTTCCCTCTGTTGAGGACTAATCCAGTCGGTAGAACTCTTGCTACCAGTTGAATCCACTATTGGAAAAATCGCAAGTTTTCTTATGAAGTCCTTGCAACTTCTACAACGCGAGCTTTGATACAAAGAACTCGTCCAACTTCAAATGTGAAGAGGTATTCTTCAATCAAGCCTTCTGATTACAATCTCTCAGAAACTTCTAGACCGTACCGCACTGGCAAATCGACTAGAGGATTGTAATTGGCTTGGGATCTGAAATTGAAAGCTCTAGAAAACTCTTTGAAAGACTGAAAGCTTTAGATAGAGAGAAGATTGAAAGTGAATGAGTGAGTTGAAATGATCGAAATCCTTCTCTATTTATAGGAATTTTGAAGGCAGACTTCTGACAGAATTCGGGCAGAATTCGGGCAGAACTCTATGAGCAAATCTCGGTCAAATCCGCAACTGCAGGAGGACCAAGTTCCAAGGATTCAAAATCACAATGGCCACCAACCGAACTCTGGCCGAACTCTGGCCGAACTCGGTCCGAGTTCTGTCAGGGTTTAGTCAGAGTTTAGTTAGGGTTTTAAAAAGCTTTTTGGTGATTTTTGAAAACCTTTTTAAAAACCTTTTTGTAAACCTTTTTGAGAGGATATTTTTAAAAATATTTTGAGCTCATTTAAGGGTAGCCTATTTGCCAGTACGACTCGGTGTACAACATATTTCTAGACTCAAATAAAATAAAAATATATTGCATAAGGAATTACAGACTCGAGTAGGCAAACAGATCTTCGGTCTTGAATGCAGTGGATAGCCATTCTTGATCATGTTCAAGAGTCCGAGATGTCCCGACTAGCTTTGTATATCCAGACAGAGTTTAATCAATTATTAAAATCAGGTTTGACCATATGACCAAATGGGCCAACAATTTCCCCCATTTTGATAATTGACAAACTATGAATGATATAACATTAAGCTTGTTCAAAATATCAAAAAGTAGAATTGTTCATATCCTGTATTATCTAAAAAAAATGTTATATCTTTAATTTTCTCCCCCTTTGTCACTTAGCAAAATAATTGCAAAATATAAAGCTCCCCCGCAATCAAATGCATAAGTAACAAATAGTGAGAAAACATATATAAAAGAAATAAGGCAGAAAATATATCACAGGCATGTATTAAAAAAAAATCATCACAGGCATGTAATTTCACAGGCAGTTATAAAGAATGAAGCAATATAAGAAATAGTGCTATCATAAACTGAAACATAGTGCTGAAATAAACTGAATGCCATAAACTGAGGCATAATAAATATGTCCGTGAAAAGAAAAGAGTACTAAAGCAAACTAAAAAGTGCTAATAAAAAAGTACTGATAATAACTTGGAATGTCGGAGCATTTCCAAGTGCACCATAAAATATCACTCAAAATCATATAGTCACATCTCCTCATCATCATCCTCATCATCATCATCAGTAGCTCGACCAGCATGTCCTGTCGTGTCCGGCTGATGGCCTCCCGCCGATTTTTCGTGTCTAACTGACCAGACCAGTCAGTCAGCAATTCTACCGGCCGTAACTCTGCCTCAACTTATAGCCCCACACTTTACTTTTGCAGTAAGCACCTTAGATTTCTAGAGTTATTTTTTTATTTTTTTATTTTTATATTTAGTACAATTTTTAATAGATATTTTTCCACTATTACTTATTATCATAATATATACTTTTTCGTAGCTTTGATTTTTGGAGCACAAGAAATGTCAATCTCTCAAAACATTCTTCATGAGTTTTGATCTAGACAAGCTTATCTTTAATTTGGTATATAATGTCTCACTCAAATATATTCTCTTGTATCCTATTTTTGTCGCACAACTTTTGGGTCAACTTAGGCCAAAAGGTTATCTACCGTAAAACTTATCGTACTTTCCAACTTAATTTTGGGACTCGACATCGATCCAACCTAAATAACCCAATATATAATTTTGCCCTATTTTGAGCCTACTACACACGTCTATGGTGTTCCACTCAATTGAATTTCCATGTGCTACTTATTTTCAAATGGTACATAAGATCCGTTTCTAGTCATTTTGGTGTTTATTTCTCTTGGAAATAATTTTGGAATTTAATCCTAGCCAACTTAACTTAGTGGGGACCATCTAGGGTGCCAACATATGAAAAAAATACTATTAAATTAATCTACGAGCAGCCATGTGCTCAAATCTCCATAACTTTGACCAAAGTCAAACATCCTACTCATATGTGACTCCTATTCAAATTGATTGATTGGAGGACCAAATAAACTCCAAATCTATTCAAACCAAAACCTATATTTCCATAAATGAAAGGAGAATAATCCCTTATATGTATATATCCACACTTTGGCAACCCACTTTTCCTCTCCAAGCCAAAATCCGCCTACCTTCTACACTTGGCCGACGACTATACTTGCCTTAAACTGCCACCTTCAAACCTCCAATCCTTCGAATTTCAAGCCATCCACCACCTTTGCCATACCCCTCTCAACTTCCTCTACCATCCTAGCAACTCTCGAGAGCACCACGTTGCCTTCGGAGAGAGATCCAAGCCTTCAATGACACCGAAAATCCGTCGTTTTGCTCTGAAATTCAGCAGCAGGTTAGTATTTTGTAAAATAGGTTAAAAATAGTTTTACTTATCATGTTTAATGGATATCCCTACATGTCTTATTTTCTAATCGCTAACTCACACCATTCTACTTCGTTTGGCCGCGGCGTCCGTTACACCGAAACATGTCCAGAATTGATGACTTTCAGTACGAAGACTTTTTCGATGACTTCGAATCCCGTTTGATCTCAACCAAAGCCTTGGTAAGGTCTCTAACATCTATATCTACCATTTAGAATCATTTTTATGAATATTTGCAAGAATTTTATGTTGATATGTTATCACTTTGCTTCTATCAAATTTCGGACACCGACACAACGCTCAAAACCTAACTTTTTGATTCCAAATATCATAGGATTTAAATATAATATAAATATATTAATAAATTTAGATGAAACATCATATTTAACTCTAACTATTCTAATTTATTCTAGGATAAATATTTTCTATATTTTTCATGATTTATATGTATATAAGTATCTTTTTTAGAAACATCATATCTTTTTTAAAAATATATACTTTTTTTTGGAAACCCTTATATGTATATAAGTATCTTTTTTAGAAACATCATATATTTTATATAACTCTAACTATTCTAATTTATTCCAGGATAAAAAGATACTTATTTTTTATATAAGTATCTTTTGTGTTGATACTTTAATATAGCGATTTAGCGGATTTTTCTAAAAAAGATACTTATAAAAAATATATTCAACATTTATTATGATATTTCTCAGAAATTAAAAGTATATATTTTAATGTATATAATATTATATAATAGGTTGCCATATATATAGATTATTGTATCTATGTATAGTATAGACTAGTTGACTATTTTGTGACTAGTTTAGTCTAAATAAGGTAAGTATATATATGGTAAGTATTATGGTGATATTTATTCAGTTTATTTATATTTTCTAGGAGTTTGTGATCATTTGTCTACGAAGGTTGGAGACAGGACCGATACTTTATTTTTTTGTCGATAATCTAGGCAAGATACCTTGCTACTTTTCTTGTTATATTTAATGCATGGCATGTTGTTGTGCTTGAAGTAGATGTGTTAGTAGAGTGTGTCCAAGTATGACTTGGGTGCCATCGATGTGGTTATCGATGTTCGTGTACGTGTGTTTGACTTACGTGTGTAGGAGATGTGTTTGGATTGTGTGAAGTTGTTTCTAAATAACTTCTATGCCTTGTCACGTATCATACACGGCACAGTGAGTGAGATTTCATGGTTTTGGCCTTGACTTACGTACTTGACTGATCATCAGTACGATCGAGCGGTTCATATGATGGTTTATATATTGATTAGATTGAGACTAGTTAGTGACTAGCATAGAGATGTGGATTGTCCTAGTCATGGATGTGATTCGAGCAGGACATGGGAGGGGAAGACTATTGTAGGCGTATGGGACAGACAATACATATAAGCCTCAGTGCGCTATGTTATAGGCTATACTAGTGGATATATCTGACAACGGCCACGGACATGGTCGAAGAAGTTTGCTAGTATATATTTCAGCATTGGTTGATTCTAATGCTACTCCCTTACCTACCCATACTACCCAAAGTTGTCTTAGACATATGTACACATAGATTGATAGTTTACCTAGTTTATTTCTTATATTTATTATAGTTCATATTGTAGCTTGTTATTTTGTATATTGTTATGTCCCTCTGAGGACCTGGTGATCACTCCAGGTTGTCGCTGAACTTATAGTGTAGATAGGTGGATAGTATGATTTTGGCTGCAGGGTTGTATCGCTTGTAGTGTTAGTTTATCATTTTCTCGTGCTTTCTATTTCCATTCCTGTTATATCTTGCTCATTAGCCTAATTTTACAAAATTATGTTATTCTTGAGTTTGCTCGAACATATATTTTATAGGTAGCCGACTATATTACATATTGTTCAGTCTTATTTTATTTTCCTATTTGTGGATTGAGACATAGTATATATAGTTTACTTTACAGCGTACTACGATTAAGATAAGTCCATTAAATTGGGATACTTATTCTAGTCGTACAGCTAGCATGCTCATGCCATGGGTTCCTATGTGTTTTGGAACTGGGACATGACATCCACCGAGTTCCAACAGAAAGGTGATGAATCAAGAGTGTTGTTGGGATAGCCTCAAGAAATAGGAGGCTGGTTCCGGACAACAAGAGCAATATTTAAGTGGAGGATGGAGGTACATCTTATAAAAATAAAGATTCAAGCATTTTGAGGCATGTCTCCTTAATAGTTAGCTCTACGACAATATCAGTAAGACAAGAAAGAGGGACATAATAGAGGATATAGCCATATGAGTTTTTGGATTAATTTCCTCCTCCATGTCTTGAGGATCTTCCTAATAACCAGTCATAGTGGAGAGAAAATCATGAATAAACTGATCGTGGACTTGATGCAGTTGCTATCCAAAAGTACTCCCAATCTGGACATATTACGGTTGAGAGAGAGAGTGTTATTGATCACGAGAGGTGGTGAGACGACTGGTACAGAGCAGAATAGTCGTAGTGTGATGTATATCATGATTTATGGTCAGTATGATTCGTTTATAATAAGTGAGAGTAGATGCACTTGTAGTTGAGATACAAGCAGAGGAGTGAAGGTGAGGGAGTAGCAACAACATCAAGATGACACCTTCTGCAACCATCAATATATCCCTAAAGTGCTAAGTCATGAAGATTATGCTACAAGGTAAGAGTCCAAATAGTCCATATAGTATAATTTTCAACACCGATAAATTGCACATTTACTGGAAAAAAAAAGGTAAGAGCTCTTGTTTGTTCATAATGACCAGAGTAATGGGGGTTACAAGAAGTCTTCATTGTAGCTCACATTGGTAGCTAGAAGACGAGGTCAGAAGCTAAAATACACCATCTTAGTTTAGAATATTCCCAAAGTTCAAGATGAACCAACATTATATTTTGAACCTCTTGATAATAATTTCTAGCTCAACGATCTTATGGCTCATTTGTTTCAACTTTCATCATGTTATTTGTTATTAGGGCAGTCATCTTGATCATCAGCACATGACGAAAATGTTCCAGGAATTCAAGTCCATTTCACTTAGTATGCGTTGAGGTAAGTTTACTAGTTCTGAAGTTTCTACTATTTTGGAAATAATATTAGATACTTGAATTTGTTGGAGTCCAGCCTTGATTCGAGGTGCTGGAGGATAGTATATGCATCACAAAAAGATATAGGGAGAGTTCTATTGAAAACTGACCGAATTTGTTCTGAATACGGTCCTACCAAATCAAATTCAAACTCTACCAATTTCTCAAAGAACTTGTTGGGCTTAACCCAACTGAATTTGGAATTTGGCTCGGGTTGATCTGTCGGTGAATTAGCAAAGTGTAGGCCCCAAATATGTATCAAATACTATTAGAATCAGATTTGGACGTCCAGGATTGATAATGGGCTATTTTAGGATTTTCTATGACCTATAATATGGTTCAAAACACACACACATATAGTTCGCTTCAGGTGTGGTACTTTTCTTATGGGATAATTATGGAAGAAAAAAGCGCATCTTTTCACACAATTTCTAATCAATACGACTATAGTGAGATCATAGGATCTCTCGGCACGTATCTAAACCCATGCAACTCTCTCATCTCTCATTTTTTTCAACTCAAACTATCCATCCCCTTCTATCTATTTCTTTCTTCCTCATGTAAAGAAGCAGAGCCTCTCACCCTCTCCACCTAGCCAAACTACCCTCATCTTCTTCCTCTCTCAAAAACTAGCTCACAATCCTTAAAACTCCTTTCATGTGCACCCATCTTCGCCCTTATTTTACCCAGTTTTGTCGTGAGAAAGCCAACGTCGTGCTCGACCACCCAACCGGTCCTTCGCAGTGCCACAAAACCCTTGATCTCTGATGACATAAATAGAACCACCATGAAGTCAGTACCACACAGGTGACTCTTAATCCACGAGCCACTACATGCAGACCAGACTCCTCGCCAGCGCTGGCACCAGTGCTCGATGGCATTAATATGATGTACGTGCTATGCTTCCATTATATATATATATATATATATATATATATATATATATATATATATGTTTGTAATTGGTTGGTCATTTTGGTCTGATATGCCTTCGATGAAGGTGGTCTTCCACGTTGCTGGTGACCAAGTACTGATAGGACTTCGACGATGTCGGTAGCCAAGTATTATCACGAAAAGAACACATAATGATGCATACAACCATGGCCATGGGGTTAGAAAACCAATATGGTCTCAACATGCTATTATTCCCTCTCATGGCCCAAGGCCACATGTTCTTGATGCTCGGCATAGCCAAGCTCTTCGCACTTCGCGACATTAAGGTCACCATCTTTACAACCCCATCAGTGAACGTCCACCTCGTCCAACTGTTTGTCTGTTAGTGCCGAGGCACAATTTTCGATAGAAAATTCTAAAACTAAAACAATTGTACACACAACGTTTCAAATGCAGCACCTTAAAGAAGATGTGCAACAGAGATCCTGGAGGATTCTGAATTACGAGGATCTAAAACGATTCTATGTAATACACAAAAAATCTAAAGACACTTTGTGCAAGCAACTATCGGCAGTAGAGCTTCTAAAAAGAAGTTACTGTAAAAGGCAACAGCAGCGATGACAGGCGAGAATGAGATGCTGGGGTGAACGAACCACCGTTGCTCAAAGCTTTATTCACCCCACACGAGCACGAACAGCTTCCAGAAACCAGCAAGTTCACGAAGAACTTCTGGAACGCTCGTAAGTCAATATTTGAGACTTGAACGGGCTTCCTGGACTTAACAGACTCCCTCAACTCTCTTCTTGGTGCATCTTTCAAAGGAGGCCAAGGGGCTCTATTTATAGAGTGGAGTTGAGACTTCACCTCTTCTCCTATCCGATGTGGGACTAAAATACCAATACTCAAAAATAAAGTTTGATATTTTACATCATCCCACAATCAGCATAGAAGTGTGCCAGTCCACGCCTACCCCCCGAACACTCCCGTGCATGTACGAGACAATCCTGGAGTCCGCGTCTGAGTCCGAGTCCGCACAACAAAAATTAACTTGCATCCTTGTGGGAGTTAATCCTTTTTCCTTCTAGGAAAATACTCCCACATGGCATAAACTTGTGCCCCACTACACCTCATGTGCACACCTCAACACAAGCAATATATTATATTGAGATACTCACCATTTGGTGTAGCCGATGTTGGACTATCTTTTCTAGTCCAAAGGCAAAAACACCAATAATCCCCCACATATCTCAATATATAGATTGAGCGTTCCCCACAATGACTGCCCATCATGCATTAGGAGAGATGTCGCTACGACTTGAATCTTCCTGTATAGGTTAAATAACAGCATGATACAAGAATGGACTAAGCCTTGAATTATGTACCATAATTGCAATTCTTCCTACTCACATAATGATATCAACTGTGCTTTTGGCTGCACATTGAAGGCATTGTGCCAGCCTGGTTTCAGTGTATAATTTTTGGGCGTCTACAAGTTTACCCTCAAGAGATGGCCTGATATCTCTGTCCATACACTATAGGTGAGTTCTTTATAAAGAGTCATGGCATGAAGCGTTGCGCTTCTTTGCGGTGCTACGCCGCTATGACATTGCTTAAAGCCGAGGCTTTACCCCACCTGGGTACCTCATCGTAGTGTCATACACTGTAGCATGAGGTCGCAGGCCTCTTTGTAGTGCCAAACTACCCAGCATGAAGCCTTGCGCTTTCGTACGGTGTTACGCCGCTATGACATGGCTCGCAAAGCCGAGGCTTTACCCTACCTGGTACCTCTTCGTGGTGTCATGCCACTGTAACATGAGGACATCGTCCTCTTTGTAGTGTTGTCTACCTCTCTTTTTTATGATTATCATACAGCATTAGGCTACCTGCCTATTTGCGGTGCTACTCCGCTGTGACTTGGCTTGCAAAGCCGAGGCATTACCCCTACCTGGGAACCTCATGGTGGAGTCACCCTACTGTAGCATGGAGTTACACTCCTTGTAGTACTGCTCTACCGTGCTTCCTGTAAAGCACTCCAGGCATTCACTCTGCCTGAGAACTCATTAAGGCATTTAAGCCAACCTTCCCACAGGATCCATTTTCTGCAGAAAACAACAGTAGAAAATAGTGGTTGTAGGTCCGTAACCTCTCCATGTCACATAGGACAAGTACCCACTGTTCCTGATATTCTTCTGGTTAATAGTCCTCCCTTGAACCAAAAGCTAGATGCCTAGTAGATTTCTCTTTGAACTAATAGCATAAAACTTTATGGTATGAATGTAATAACACAATATCAGAATGCCTTCAAGCCCATTTTACAAGCTGTGTCATCGACCAGCTGGCGCTTGAGGCCCTTGGTGAACAGATCCGTCAGGTTCTCCGACTCCGAACATCAATCACTACAATAACACCTCTCTTGATAAGATCGTGTACTGCTCTGTGCATCAACCGTACCGTTCTCTTCTTTGCATTGAAGAGTTCATTTGATGCCACTGCTGCTGCCGCCTGGTTGTCACAGTATATCGATATTGCCGATATCTAAGCCCCAACCACCGGAAGATCATACATGAGCTTCCGAAGCTACTCTGCTTCATCTGCAGCAGCATCCAATGCAAAGAATTCAGATTCCATAAAAGAGCGAGATAACATAGTCTGCTTCTTCGACTTCCACGATATAGCAGCTCCGCCCATGGCGAATACGAATCCACCTGTGGAATACTCACTCTCCATATCTAAACACCAGCTAAAATCACTGAAGCCTTCTACTACTGACGGATCTCCGCTGTAGAAAAGTGCATATGTCTGAGTTTTCTTGAGATATCTCATAACACGCTTCATAGCTTTCCAGTGCTCAACGCCTGGATTGCTAGTGAACCGACTTAGCATTCCTACTGCAAAAGCTATGTCAGGCCTTGTGGCAGTAGTAGCGTACATCAAGCTTCCGGTGACGCTAGCGTACTCCAACTGCCTGACGCTTTCCCTCGAATTTGGCTCCAGCTTCTGATCACTCTGGTACGGTGTATCAATAAAAGGAAGATCTTGATACCCATAGCGAGTGAGCATCTTCTCAATATAATGAGATTGTGACAGCGCTATTCCAGTGCATGTCCGGATAATCTTGAGCCCCAAGATTACGTCGGCATCCCCCAAGTCCTTCATACTGAACTCGGTCGAGAGGAATTTCTTTGTCTCTGTGATGCAGCTTAAATCCGTACCGAGGATTAGCATGTCATCCACGTAAAGACATACGATTACTCCTCTTCCGTCAACAAACTTCGTATAGACACACTTGTCTGTTTCACTGACCCTGTAGCCATTTGACCTTATCACCTTGTCAAACTTCTCATGCCACATTTTGGGAGCTTGTTTCAAACCATACAGAGACTTCATCAACTTGCAAACTTTGTCTTCCAGACCACTGATGACAAAACCTTCTGGTTGTTGTATGTAGATCTTTTCGGTCAGCTCGCCATTAAGAAATGTCATTTTCACATCCATCTGATGTATCACCATCTTGTGTATTGCTGCTAGAGCAATTAACAATCTGATGGTTGTCATCCGAGCTACTGGAGCATAAGTGTCAAAGTAGTCGATCCCCTGCTTCTGAGTAAACCCCTTGGCCACTAGCCTGGCCTTGAACTTGTCAATGGTTCCATCTGCTTTCATCTTCTTCTTGAAGATCCATTTACATCCGATGGGTCTTGCTCCTTCTGGCAGGTCAACCAATACCCATGTGTTGTTGGAGGTGATTGAGTCAATCTCGTTGTCTATCGCCTCCTTCCAGAATACAGCATCTCTGGTCTTCATCGCCTCATCATAGGTAAGCGGATCTGCTTCCACATGATAGGTGACAAAGTCATCTCCGAAGTCTTTCGGCCTCCTCGTTCGCTTAGTTGACGGCTCAGCGAGTTCTGGTTCAGCTGGTGTCTCCTTGACGACAGCTTCATCTTGGACTACTGGTTCATTAAAGACTTCTGTCTGCTTTGTACCCTCATCATTCTCCGAAAGATCCGCGAGAACAATATTCTTGTGTTTTGCAAACTTGTCTTCAAAGTATTCAGCATCGTGAGATTCGATGATATGGTTTGACTCGATATTAAGGAATCTCCGAGCATCACTCTTCTCGGCATACCCCAAGAAGATCGCCTTCGTAGTCCTTGTCCCCAGCTTCTGAATCTTCAGATCCGGGAGCTTCACATAAGCCAGACACCCCCACACTCGAATGACATTCAAGTTAGGTCTGACTTTGAACCAGAGTTCATGAGGAGTTATGTCGGAAGTTGCATATGGCACTCTGTTCAGAATAAACGTTGTCGTTAGTGCAGCTTCTCCCCAGTAACACTTTGGAAGACCCGTAGTCAACAGCATGGAGTTCATCATCTCTGTTAACGTTCTGTTCTTTCTTTTTGCTACTCCGTTGGATTAAGGAGAGTACGGAGCCGTTGTCTCATTGATGATTCCATGTTCTTTGCAGAATGATAAGAATTCATGAGACCGATACTCCCCGCCTCGATCACTCCTTAACCTCTTGAGCTGTTGTCCAGTTTGCCGCTCAGCCTCGGCCCTGAACTCTTTGAACTTCTCGAATGCTTCGTCTTTAGACTTGAGCAAGTAGACGAAAGCATACTTTGAGAAGTCATCGATAAAAGTAATAAAATACTTCATCCCGGCCTTTGTAGAGAATTGTTTGAAGTCACAGATATCTGAGTGAACCAACTCCAGAAGATCTGTGCTTCGATGGACCCTGTGAAAGGGTTTCCTTGTGATCTTCGTCTGAGCACATACTTCGTATTTCTCTACCTTACCCCCACACTTGGAGATAAGTCCTAGACTAGTCATTCTGTTAATCCTTTTACAATGAACATGTCCAAGCCTATTATGCCACAACTCAAGAGAATAATCAAAAAAAGTGATTGCATTTATATTATCATGCTGGGTTACAACAAGCTGAATCTTGTATATTCCTTCAGTTTGGAAAGCTTTCCCGAAGAATGTACCCTTCTTGGATATCACCAACTAGCCAGCATTGATGTCCATCCTCAAGCCTGCGTTGCAGAGCAGACTTCCAGAGATCAGGTTCTTAGCAATTACTGGAACATGCTTCACACCTTGAAGCGTCAGAGTGTTCCCCGATGTGAGTTTTAGCTCCACCGTCCCGATCCCCAGTACTTCAGCTTGTGCCTGGTTTGCCATTATGACCTTCTCTAAAGTTGGCTCATAAGAGACGAACCAGTCTTTGTCTGAACAGACATGGCAGGTCACACCAGTGTCTATCCACCAGTCCAAGTCAGCCCCCACAGTTGCAACCTATGCTATCATGGCAACTAGATTAGTAATCATAGAAACCTTACTAGGCTCACCTTGTTCTTTGGGCTTGGACTTGCATTCGGATTTGTAGTGGCCCTTCTTGCCATAATTGAAGCAAGTCACATAGGACTTGGACTTCTGCTGCTTGAAAGCAGGACCCTTCACTTTCAGACTCGTGAAGTCCTTCTTTTTGTGAGGAGAAGCAGCCTGCTTCCCCTGGTACTCTCTGGTTTGGACCAGATTTGCCTTCGCCAGTTGTTTGGACAGAGTATCCATCTTCTGTTGAGAGCGCATCTCGTCCTCAACATGGATCTCTTGCAAGAAATCTTCCAAGCTAATTTCCATCTTCTTTCGATGCATCCTTGCATAGAAGTTGCTCCACTCTGTAGGAAGTTTCGCGACGATCCCTCCAACGACAAACTTGTCGACGAGGGGCATGTTCTCGTCTTCTAGTTTCTGACGCAACTTCAGAAACTCCTTCACCTGGGGCAGCATCGCCTTCTCGTCTTCGAAGGTCCACTTGTGATATTTTTCTACCATGAAGATCTTGGACCGGTTCTCGTCATCTTCATAGAGCTTTCCCAAGGAGTCCCATATCTCTTTGGCAGATGTCTTCTTGGAGTAGGACTCTGCCAGAGAGTCTTCCATGGAATTGAGTATCAGTAGTTTGCATATAATGTTTTCTCTCTTCCACTTCGCTTGCTTGGTCGTAGCAGCGGCCACAGCCGCAGCAGATCCAGTGGTTGGAACGATCGGTCACCTCAACACAAGCAATGCATTATATTGAGATACTCACCATTTGGTGTAGCCGATGTGGGACTATCTTTTCTAGTCCAAAGGCAAAAACACCAACATTGTCAACCATGCCAATAGGTCAGTTCTTAAACCGATGAGGCCCTTACATCTCCTTCCCTTTGAACATCAGTCGGTTACGAGAATCTATCTTCTATTCTGGCAGAAGAAATGCCAAGTTTGTTCTTAAAATTCATCAACTTTACGAAGAAGCTTCGTGGACCGTTCGATAATGTCCTTGAAGATCTCCTTCCGGACTGCATCATAACGAACATGTTCTTCCTGTGGACTTATGAGGTCGCAACCGAGCTTGGCATATCGAGGCTCATTTTCCACGACATGAACTTGTTATCTCTCTGCATTATGGACAGCTTCAAGCGATACAAACTGCTCCAGAGCATTTCCAAGGAGGTCGGCCTCTTGTCATCCTTGTCCTTCTCTACCGTATCAAGTAGGTCATATCGCAGATAGCCTATTTTGAGAAAGCCAAAGGAGAGCTCGCTTATGTACTCGAGGAGTCAGAGCCGGAGAGCTATGACGTGTTGGTGAACAGCTTCTATGAGATGGAGAGTTTGAATTAAAAAAAATTAATAAGAGGAGAGAGAGTCTGCATAGGTTTATATACATGAGCAGAGATCCTATGCTCCTACTATAGTTGTGATGATTAGGATATGTGTGAAAAGACACATTTTTTCTTCTATAATTATCCCGTAAGAAGCGTATCATACCTGAAGCGGACTATATGGGGGTTATATGGGGTATGTGTGTAGGGGTTATGGTGGGTGGGTGGGGTGTGTGTGTGGAGACACAAAACAGGCACAAGACGATAGATTCAAGGTGCATGTCCATAAAAGATTTAAGAGAAAGTTCATAGATTGCTCTTAGGGCTCGTCGTTTAAGAAAATAGAAAGAGAATATCTGCTCGAGGAATCATCAACTTCGTTGAAGGAGATCGCTACATGGTTGGGTGAGTGATTTCAGTTGTAATTTCTTTCTTTCTTCTTGAGTTCAATGAAGGGGTTGAACCATTTGGCAAAGGGTTCAACATATTTATAGTCAGTCATGTTGGCCCATTTGTCATGGTCAAACCTAATTTAAATAATTGATCTAACCATGTCTCAATATAAGGGCTACTTGGACGACTGCTGAGAACCGCTACTGCTACTGTTCAAGACTTGGAGCCGTTTTGCCATCGAGTCTATATTTTCAATATCAATATATTTTTCATAATTTGTTGAGTCCAAAAATACAATGTACACAAAGTCGTACTAGAAATAGGCTATTCCAAAATATTTTCAAAATATCATTTATTTTGAAAATATGCCCATTTACAAAAGCTCTGAACTACTTGACTTCTTAAAAGCCCAAAACTTGATTTACAAAACCCTAATCAACCAATTCTGGACCAACAAAATTCGGACCGAGTACGGCACAAATTCGGCCCGAGTTCGATTAGTGAAACGTTGGCATTTGAACCCAGTCTTCCTGCAGTTACGGATACAAAGGCTATCTGTCGAGATTCACTCAAAGAATTCTGCCCGAATTCTCCCTTTGGAAAACATATAAATAGAGAAGAATTTCTACCATTTCAATACGCCAATTCACTCTTCTCTCTAAGCCTAATATGGTATCCCAAAGCCTTCTAAGCTTTTTATTTTCGAATCTCAAGCCAGTTACAATCCTCTAGTCGATTTGCTACTGCGGTATGGTCTAGAAATTTCATAGTGATTGTAATCAGAGGCTTGATTGAAGATAGACACTTAACAATTGAAGTTGGTTGAGTGCTTCGGATCAAAGCTCGTGTTTGTAGAAGTTGTAAGAACTTCGCATACAAACTTACGATGTTTTTTCATAGTGGATTTCAGCAGGAAGCTGGAGTTCTTCCGACTGGATTAGTCCTCATAAGAGGGAAACCAGTATATATCCTTGTGTTTGTATTTGCTCTCTGCTCTCTCTTTTACATCTATATATTTGTGATATATTCTATGATCTTGCTTCTAACAAATTTTTAATAGCTAATTTTCTGATGCCTACTCTATTTACCCCTCCTCCCTCTAGAGTATATTGTTTTGCATCTCGCTCCTACAATTGGTATCAGAGCAAGGACTCTATTATTTGGCTTAAAATACTTGGAGCATATCCTTATTATCAATTGTTATACTCTGATTCCAATTGTTGCTACAATTGGTATCAGAGCGGGTTATACAGGTAAAGCAAGATAATATTGCTATTATTATTTTTTAGATCACTATATCACACAAGGCAACTGTGAAATTCACAAGTGAAGGCCAAGCCACAAACAGACCTCCACTGTTTGATGGTACTAACTACACATATTGGAAAACACGGATGAGCTTTTACCTAAAGTCTTCAGATTTTGACCTTTGGTCAATTATTATCAGTGGCTACAAAAAATCCACTATCACCTCTATTCTTACTTCCTCTATTATTAAAAGCCATATTATAGTTATACGGAGGAAGAGAAGAAGTTAGCTAGCCTTGATGCAAAAGTAATACATGCTTTCTATTGTGCTGTAGACATAAATATATTTAATCGTACTTTTACTTGTACTACATCTCATGAAATCTGAAAATTGCTTGAAGCTACTCATGAGAACAGGTATGAAAGTGAAGCTAGCAACTCCAAAGAAGAAGAAAATCCTTGCATGATGACATTAGAATTTGAGGTGCAACACAACCCCTTATTTGAAGAAGAGATTGTGTGCCACAACTGTAGAAGATCAGGCCACATGATTAAAGATTATTGTACTACTAAAAAAGAGAATCGCTGCAAACGATCAAACAAAGGAAGATCATTGTCTCACAAGTACGCTAGCACGAGCATGTAGTGTGAAAGTGAAGCAAACAATTTCGAAGAAGAAGAAAGACCTCATCTAGCTACATATCTTTTGTCTTTATTTATAAAGTATGCATATCATTTTAGTCAATATGATCTTGTGTTTTATTTTTCTAATACACATTTTTAGTATATTTCTTATATATATTTATCTTTATAGTGCACTATGAAAACTCTTTGAAAAATAGTTTTTGGGTATCTTAATCATGATGATCATTTCTTATTCATTCTTAGGGTATTTACTTCTCTTGTAGTTAGGGATTCTGGATTTCGATGATGATTGATAATATTGCATATATTCCTTTAAATTTAAGTTCTTAAAAGTAGAGATCATTTTGGGTACAAGCCTACAAAGGGTCTGTCTGTCACCATGACTACGGCTAAAGCGAAGCGGTACTTAAACGTCCCCCGGTGGACCTCCGTTAGCTGGGATAGTACCCCTACAACTAACCCAAAGTAATCAATACTCTGTAGACTTAAGATTTATCAAGGTTTGCTTGCAACTATTATCTAAATCTGGATCCAAGGCACTGAACCCGATCCCCTAGGTTCCAGAACACATCAGCGTATCTAGGTCCTACATTTGATTTATAAATATTTTATATTTTATTGTTACCCATTAACATTGTAGTACATATAAGGATACATGTAATTGATATATCTTATGCTTATAGCTACCAATGATTTGAATTTTTGTATTGTTTGAAATCTTTCGATTCCAGTAGATACTTATATTTTGTATTCTCTAAATCGATCTATAATCTTGGATTGACCTCACTTTTAAGAAGATATATGGATTTCGTCTTTTGATTTTAACTTTGATGGATAAATTATTTGATGGTAATATATATTGATCTTCCATAGGTTAATGTTTTTCATCTTTTGATATATTCATTTTTCTGTCACTCTATTTTTGATTTGATCTTGTGACTACTCATTGAATATTATCGTTTTCTGATATGTTCTTTAGCGTTACCATAATATTCATGATGTTCATTTTACGAAGCTTTTATTATCTTCTTATTCAAGTTAATAACTGCCTATAGCAGTAATTCTTTGTAGGGGAAAATTTTATCTCTCTCTCTCTCAAAGCATTTCTTTTCTTTAACCCAACGGTTATCAGATGAATACGATGCTAAGGTTTTAAAAGGGAAGAAATAAACTTTGATATGAAGATCTAATATTTTGATGAATTAGTTTCCTACTTCTGAAAAATATTTTTCTGGAATTTATATGTATATATTTTTTTAAAAATGGAGATATATTTTGATTGGTCATCTTTAAGCATTTATTTATTGGATATTTCTTTTACTTATTTATAGATGTTATTTTTTTAAGTTTGTAACTTTATATGCATTGATCAAAGGGATGAAAGATGCATATCTCGGATATCTCTTAGATATTATGATTATTTTGTCCACTTTATGCATATAAATGCTTTTGAACTAGATACGCATATTTAAGGGGGAAGCAAATTAATTGTTTCAATTTATATATACCCCTAATATGTAGTATACCTAGTTCGTCAGGACATATATTCTTTTATTTAAAAATATCTTATTACACTGGTCATGGTATTTTGTTTTATAGTGTATTTATAAGAGAATATGATTCTTCTTGGTTCTCTTATTTTCATAGGTTTACTTGATTTCTCTATCTTGATAATTATTGAGCTATTATTATTTTCTTTTATATAGCATCTCAAATAGTCATGGTACTTGATCTGTTTATCGAGTTAATGTATTCAAACTTTTTTATTACTATGCATTTTTTATTATTCAAGTGTGTATTATTTCTTTATGGTATGCCCTTCTGCATTTTATGCTTCGCACTATATCTTAGTTGATGCTTCATTTATAAGAACTGCCTTTGAACTTTATGTTATTTATTTATTTATTATCTCTACATTTCTTCAACGTTCGTCTCATATGCATGGATTGCGGGGGAGCTTCTCTCTTTGCAATTATTTTGCTAAGTGACAACGGGGGAGAAAATAGATCTAACATTTTTTAGAAAATCTCTACCAACAGAGGAGACAGTACAGTACAGTACCATACAAGTACTATGAACAAAGTTTTGATTTTTTTTAAATCAATATCGAGATGTTATATCGGTCAAGGTTTGTCAATTATCAAAATTAGGAAGATTGTTGGCCCATTGGTCATGGTCAAACCTAATTTAATAATTGATCTAACCATGTCTCGATATAAGGGCTACTTGGACGACTGTTGAGAACCGCTATTGCTAGCGTTTAAGACTTGGAGTCATTTTGCCATTGAGTATGTATTTTCAATATCAACGTATCTTACATAATTTATTGAGTCTAGGAATACAATGTACACCGAGTCGTACTAGAAAATAGGCTATCCCAAAATATTTTCAAAATATCCTTTGTTTTGAAAATAAGCCCATTTACAAAATCTCCGAACTGCTTGACTTCTCAAAAGCCCAAAACCTGATTTACAAAACCCTAACCAACCAATTCTGGACCAACAGAATTCGGACCGAGTACGGCCCGAATTCAGCCCGAGTTCGATTAGTGGAACGTTGGCATTTGAACCCAGTCTTCCTGCAGTTACGGATGCAACGGCTATCTGCCGAGATTCTCTCAAAGAATTCTGTCCGAATTCTCCTATGGAAAACCTATAAATAGAGAAGAATTTTTACCATTTCAATACACCAATTCACTTTCTCTTCTATTCTCTCTAAGCCTACTATGATCTTAAAAGGCCTTCTAAGCTTTTTATTTTCAAATCCCAAGCCAGTTACAATCCTCTAGTCGATTTGCCAGTGCGGTACGATCTAGAAGTTTCAAAGTGATTATCATCAGAGGCTTGATTGAAGATAGATACTTCACAATTGAAGTTGGTCAAGTGCTTCGGATCAAAGCTCGTATTTGTAGAAGTTGTAAGAACTTCGCATGAAAACTTACAATATTTTTCTATAGTGGATTTCAACTAGAAGCTAGAGTTCTTTCGACTGGATTAGTCTTCACAAAAGAAAAATAAATATACATCCTTGTGTTTGTGTTTGCTCTCTGCTCTCTCTTTTATATTTACATATTTGTGATGTATTCTGTGATCTTGCTACTAACAAATTTTTTAATAGCTAATTTTCTGCTGTCTGCTCTATTCACCCCCCTCTAGAGTATATCACTTTACATCTCGTTCCTATAAGTCATGTATCTTTCATAAAGTTATAAAGATTAGGATTTGTCCAGGTGACATAGTCACCAAACTATATACTTTGGTTGATCTGTATTGGCACTATTAGACGTTGGTTCATTATCTTTATATGGGTTGTCATTGCTTTCGCAATCACACTTTCGTGAACAATAATTGGTATCAAACCCCTCAAGTTCTCGAGAAGGAAGGTATAACCATGTCTATGAAGCAGATGAATACGTATGATCACCCTCACATGAAGAATTGGGCGGTTTGGAAGCTAAGGATGGAGGATCTACTTTGGTGCTAAGATTTACATGGTCTGTTGGAGGGCATCAGAGCCAAACTATCGAAAAAATCTACTTATGATTGGAAGCAAACTGAAGGATATTGGATTATCCACCAATGTCTGGGTGATTCGGTGTTTCACCACATGTCTATGGCGAGTTCTACAAAAGATATATAAGAGAAGTTGCAGTCCTTGTATGAACGAAAGACAGTTGGCAACAAGGCGTTTCATATTTGCCAACTCGTCAACTCAAAGTAGTCGATGGGTGCCTCAGTGGCCTAATATCTGAACGAGGTTCAGGGTTCATTAATCAGTTGTCGGTGTTGAAGATGGTAATTGATAATGAGCTTCAGGCCCTGTTGCTTTTGAGTTCTCTACGAAAAGTTAGGTAGTGGTGTTGGTGAGCAACTCCGCGTCTGTTGGAGTTATCACAATCAAGGCAGTCAAATGCAGCTTCTTGAATGAGGAAGTCTGACGTAAGCAAATAAAATTATCGCAAGAGTTCGCTTTGGTTTCTTTCTACGGGAAGGGGAGACTCAAGTCAAAAGTGGGGACACAGGGAGTTCACAGGATCTTGCGAGTGTGGACCACAAGAAGGGTTACTATCACTATGGCGAACATGATCACTTTAAAAGGAACTATAGAAAATTCAAAATGAGAAGGCTAAGTGCAAGGATGATCAGGTAGATTTTACGTTTGTGGAGTTCTCATCATCATAATAACTAACGTAGAGGAACCTTCTGGTATTTGTCCTAACAGCGATTGGGTCTTGGACACGGGGGTGTCATATCAGGCCACTCCACAAAGAAGGATTTTCACATCATACCAAGGCGGTAGGTTTGGACTGGTAAAGATGGGTGACAAGGGGATGGTTGCAATTGTAAGCATCGAGGACACACTTAACAACGGAGCTTGGTGAGAAGCTCATTCTCAAGGGGGTTCGGTATGTTCCAAATTTATGCTACAATTTAGTTTCGGTAGGGAAGCTCGCAGATGATGGTTGTCACAATACATTTAGGGACAAAGTTTGAAAGCTTATAAAGGGTTTCCAACTGTTGACTCTAGAAAATATATGTTATGGCATGTACAGGCTCAAACCACTGAGGTATACAGGGAGGTCACAGACATCGGATGAAGTCCCAAAGGATATTTGACAGGAGTTTGTGGATCGTCGGGAACATGCTAAGGAGAGTCTTCGAGATGTTTTAAGGGATACAGAAGATTATGTTTGTCGGGACACCGCAACAAATGGAGATGAGTCAAAGATTAAGGTTCAACCTGTCGGTCACATGACAGTTAGTCGGTATCCATGAGGAAGTTGTTCCACGGATCCAATTTTGGTGACGGGTGGTTTCTAAAACTTCACAGAACGATATTAGTTTCAGTAGTTCGAAACTAGGGAGAAGACCAAGGTGTGCAGCAAACGCAATCCTAGACAGGGGTACTATATTTGCACAATTTTGGGGGAGCTGTGGGTCATCGACAGCATGCACAGGGTGAGGATGCATATGTATGGGGAGCTTCATTGTCGAACACAAAGGTGGACCGGTTCAGGATCTTGAATCTCGAGTGAGCTGTACCGTCCGGTTGGTTGAGCCAGCCAAGGGTAAGAAGATTGTCGGAACAGGAGCACGTTCCTGTGGAAAACAAAAGTCGGAGACAGGAAACTAAAATTTTGACGAGGCTAATCATCAAAAATTTTGGTCTTGGCCAAGTTATTAATGTCGGTTGTATCCCAATTGTAAAGGAGGTGCTACGCATGACAGCTAGCATCGACTTGGTGGTCGAGGAGCTAGAGACGAAGAAAGATGCACAACAACCTGGGGGATCGAAGATCAATGACAAGGGGGAGTAGGAACTCTATCACAAGGCGACATGCATAGAGTTCAGTTAAGGAGCCATGGGGCCAACACCTATCATGAGACTAGAGGTGGAGAATGTTGGGGTTCAGCTTCAATTTGAGGTACTGGAGGACAGTTTGGGCATCGCAAAAAGACATATGAAGAGTTTTGTTGAAAATTGACAGAATTCAGTCCCGGCAAATTTGGTCTGAACTCTGTTAATTTCTTACATAACTTGTTGGGCTTAACCCAAACTAATTCAATTGGGGTCAGTCTGTCGGCGAATCAGCACAGTGTGGGTCCAAATTTGTATCAAATATTGTTGTGATCAGATTTAGATGTCCAAGATTGATGCTGGGCTATTTAAAATTTTATATGACGTAAAATAGGGTTTCTCAATCTATATATATGTGTTGAGTGTGGAGGCACAAGACATACACATGATGGAAGATTCTGGATGCTTGTCCACATAAGATTTAAGAGAAAGTTTGTGCTTTGCTTTTGGGGTTCGCCATTCGAGACAGCAGAAAAAGAAGATATATTCAGGAAATCGTCTACTTCGTTCAGGAAGATCACTACGAGATTGGGTGGTTGATTTCAGTTGTAATCTCTCTCTCTCTCTCTTTCTTCTTGAGTTCGGTAAGAATGTTGAACGGCAAATGGTTCAACATATTTGTGTTCAGTCTTTTATCTTTCATAGTTATAAAGATTAAAATTTCTCTAGGTGATAGTCACTGAACTGTTGGAGTGGGTGGGGTTCGTAACCTATGTGGAGAATATCCCTGAGTGCGACGAGCGCCATCCGTGTGTCGGAGAAGCTCGGGGAGTGCATCGATCCAATTTTGGAACATATATGGTAAGGAATTATATGATTGGATTTCCATATTTACTTTGATCATATATATGGAAATCTTTAATTTTTGTGTCTTAAGAGTATTAGAGATCTAGGGGATTTGCCTCATACTAGCAATATTAGTGGGGTGGTGGTAGTGTAGGTGTCTCAGGAGTATTAGAGATCTCTAATTTTTGTGTCTGTGATTTGTGTTGGCATTTTTAGTTTATGTGCTTTTGCTCAGTTCTCTTGCAGAACTTTCTAATTTTGGGGAACGATTTTCGCGTTTCATTCCCAATAGAGTGGTATCAGAGCTTTGGGTTCAAAGAAGTGTCAGGAGTTAACAGTCAAACCAGGAACCAGAGACGGACGCGAAGTCGGTGCACATGGTGAACCTAAACGGTACCAACTATCATTATTGGCGGAGCAAGATAAAGGATTTGTTGTTCGTCAAGAAGCTGCATCTTCCAGTATTTGCATCCAAGAAGCCCAATGACAAATCCGATAAGGACTGAAACTTCGAGCATATACAGGTGTGTGGGTACATGTGGTAGCTCGTTGACGAGAACGTGTACAACCATGTTACCAATATTAAGCATGCGAAGACGCTGTGGGAGAAGCTGGAATCTTTGTACGCGAAGAAGACCATGGTAAAGAAACTATTCATGATCCGGATGATGATGGGTCTGCGGTACAAAAATAGTGCATCCATTACGGATCATTTGAGTGAGTTCCAGGGCATGGTGGACCAGTTATCCTTGATGGAAGTCAAGTTTGACGACAAGGTTCAAGGACTTTGGTTGTTATGTACATTGTCAAACTCATGGGAGATCGTACGAGTATCTATGATCGCTTCTGCTCCGGAAGGCATAGTCAGTCTGGAGTTTGCCAATAGCGGGGTGTTGAATGAAGAGATGCGAAGACATTCTCAGGGCACTTCATCCACATCCCACCACTCAGAGGCGCTAGTTTCCGAGAGCCGCGGAAGGGGCAAAAGCAGGAGTCCAGGTGGTGGCAGAGATAAGAGCAGGGGCAAGTCCAGGGGTCGGTACAAGGACTCAGAGTGTTACCATTGTGGAAAGAAGGGCCACATCAAGTGAAACTATTTCGCTTGGAAGAGAGAGAAGAAGGGCGACAAGAAAAAACAAAGTGAGAACACTACAGCGACGACGTCAGCACATAGAGGCGATGTGATTGTCATAGGTGATGACGTTGTCATAAACCTCTCCTGCGATGACAATTCTTGGCTGGTGGACTCATGTGATTCAGTGCACGTATCTCACAACCGGGCACTATTTGCCACTTACACAACAGACGACTATGGAGTGTTGAAGATGGGCAATGGAGATGTGTCGAAGGCGGTTGCCATTGGAGATGTGTATTGGAGGACGAAGATGGGTACAGTTCTTGTTTTCAAAGATGTCCGTCATGTCCCTGATATCCGTTTCAACCTGGTATTGGTTGGAAGGTTGGATGACAAGGGTTTCTTCAATCTCTTCGGGAAAGATCAGTGGAAGCTTTCTAGAGGTTCGATAGTGATTGCCAGAGGAAGCAAGAAGTTCAGACTCTACTATATGGAGGGGGGCGCACAGGGGGCATAGGAGGTGGGCGCAGTCAGTGATGTGTCTACCGAGTTGTGGCACAGGAGGCCCGGCCATATCAGCGAAAGGAGATGAGCTACTTGCTGAAGAGGAAGGTGATTCCAGGTCTAAAGTCTACAAAACTGGAGAGATGCACACACTATTTGGCAGAAAAGCAAAATAGAGTGTCTTTCCAAAGTCATCCAAGTTCGAGGAAGTCGGCGTTGCTCGAGTTGATTCAACCTGATGTCTGCGGTCCTATGAAGGTAAAATCCAATGGTGGTGCTTCTTATTTTGTGACGTTTATTGATGACTGTTCCAAGAAGGTTTGGGTCTATGTCTTAAAGACCAAGGATCAGGTGCTGTCCACTTTCAAAGAGTTTCAGGCCTCTATTGAAAAGAGAGACGGATAAGAAGCTACTATGTGTTTGGTCCGACAATGGCGGCGAGTACGTTTGTCCCTTTGATGCTTATTGCAGAGAGCAAGGGATACGACACCAGAAGACTCCACCAAAGATACCGCAGCTCAACGGTGTAGCGGAGTGCATGAACAGGATGTAGATAGAGAGGGTACGACACTTTACACAGATGCTTATGTAATTAATTTATCTCCTAGTACTCCTTTGTAGGGTGATGTGCCTGATAAAGTATGGTACGGCAAAGAGCCGTCATACAATCACCTTCGAGTGTTTGGTTGTAAGACCTTCGTGCATGTACCGATGGATGAGAGATCCAAGCTTGAGCCGAAGACGAGGTGATGTGTCTTTGTCGGCTACGGTCGGGATGAGTTTGGCTATAGACTCTATGACCCCGTAGAAAGAAAGCTCTACAGAAGCAGGGACGTAGTATTCGTCGAGAATCAGATAATGACCAACACTCAGGATTTTGAGATGTCATCTGAGGCTGAGGAATTGTCTGAGTTATAGTCATTTCACTTTGAGCAATTTCCAGAGGACATCGTAGAGGATCCAGTTATGGAGGAGCCAGTACATGGAGTTGCTCCTAACCTTGATCATCAGCCTGCTGATGGTGGTCAAGGTAACCCTCAAGAGGATGAGCATACCGGAGAGGTAGTTCCTGAAGGGGAGGAGGTTGTTGATATACAGCCAGCACCAGTGGTTCCGTTAAGGGGGAGCGATAGAGAGTGTCGACTATCTAAAAGATACTCACCAGATGAGTATGTGCTATTGACAAACGGGAGAGAGCCGAAAGTTTTGCAAAGGCTATGGACGACGAACATAGGCAGTAGTGGATGGAGGCTATGCAGGAGGAGATGAGTTCCTTATAGGCTAACTCCACTTATGATCTAGTGTGGTTGCCAAAGTGCAAGAAGGCTTTGAGAAATCGATGGGTGTTCAAAGTGAAGCAGACAGATGATACTACTCGCCCTCGATACAAAGCGAGGTTGGTAGTTAAAGGCTACGGTCAGTGGAAGGACGCAGATTATGATGAGATCTTTTCACCAGTCGTCAAGCAGTCATCTATTCGGGTGGTGCTAGCATTAGCAGCCAATTTCGACTTGGAGGTCGAGAAAATGGACGTGAAGACGGTATTCCTCCATGGTAATCTTCAGGAGGAGTTGTACATGGAGCAGCCAGAAAGATTCTGTGAGAATGACAAGTCACACTTGGTTTATCGGTTGAGGAAGAGCCTGTATGGTCTGAAGCAGGCTCCGAGACAATGGTACAGGAAGTTCGAGTTGTTTATGGGGGAGCATGGTTATGCACGAACGACGTCAGACCACTGTGTATTCTTCAGGTACTTTGTCAGGAATGATTTTATTATTTTACTGCTCTAGGTTGATGTTAGGCTACTAGTGGGTTAAAATGCCACTAGAATAGCGGAGTTGAAGTGCCATCTGGGCGCAGCCTTCTCTATGAAGGATTTGGGCACAGCGAAGACTATTCTTGGGATGGAGATGAGCCGAGAGAAAGTATCCAAGTTGCTACACTTGTCCCAAATGAAGTACATTCACCGGGTACTTTAGCGTTTTGGGATGGATGGGTCGAAGAAAGTGAGTAATCCCTTTGCGGCTCACTTTAAGTTCACTGAGGAGTTGTGTCCATCTACCGAGGACAAGAAGGAAGATATGGAGCAGGTTCCATATGCTTCAGCTGTGGGAAGTCTCATGTATGCTATGGTGTGTACGAGGCCAGACATCGCTCACGTAGTTGGCACAGTTAGCAGGTATCTTTCCAATCATAGAAGGGTACATTGGAGGACGGTCAAGTGGATCCTACGATACCTTTAGGGCACTGCCGATTGGAGACTTTCTTTTGGTGGTGACGAGCCGAAGCTGGTTGGGTATACCGACGCTGATATGGCTGGAGATGTAGACACGAGACGATCGACTTCGGGCTATGTGATAATATTTGCTGGTGGAGCGGTATCATAGCAGTCGCAGTTGCAGAGTACATTACGGCGACGGAGGCCTGCAAGGAGTTGCTGTGGATGAAGAAGTTGCTGCAGGAAGTGAAGCTAAAGCAAGAGCAGTATACTTTGCTTTGTGATAGCCAGAGCGCCATTCACCTTGTGAAGAACCAGACATTTCATAGTCGGTCCAATCACATTGAGACTCGGTATCATTGGATACGGGATGTGGTTGAGAAGAAGGACGCGACGCTTGAAAAGGTCCATACTGATGATAATGGAGCAGACATGCTCACAAAGGTTCTACCAAGGAGAAAGTTTGAGTACTGCAGGCGGATCGTCGGGACGACGAGTTCCTCTGCCTAATTGTGAAGGAGGAGATTTGTTGGAGTCCAACCTGTGTGGAGAATACCCCGGAGTGCGACGAGCACCATCCGTGTATCGGAGAAACTCGGGGAGTGCATTTATCCTATTTTAGAACATATATGGTAAGAAAATATATGATTGGATTTCCATATTTACTTTGATCATATATTTATGATTGGATCCTTCATATAGTAGCTTTCCATGTAATTGGGCTTCCAATTATGGCTTTCATTAAATATATAATTGATGCATATTGGAAGTTTTCATATATATAGGTCTTCCATGTATAGATTACCAAGGGCTTATAAAAGGGTGATGCATGCTAGTTGAAACTCATCTAAAAAAAAAGAGTGGTTTACAATATTTGATAGAGAGAGAGAATTAAGGACTATTGTGAAGGAGAGATTGCTTCGAATAATTTTTTTCGGCATCTCTTGTTCTTCAGAGTCCGCAATCAAAAAAAATTCTTTCAAGTGAGTTATGGTGATCCGTTGGATCGGGAGGAGCTTGTAGAGAGTGTATTCTCTTTATTCCATTAGCGGAGGTTCTTCAGGGTTGGACTCCGATCGTCCCGTAGTTTTTTTTGCAAGGGTTTTCCACGTCAAAAAATTTTGTGTCTGCGATTTGTGTTGGCGTTTTTGGTTTGTGTGCTTTTGTTCAGTTCTCTCGCAGGACTTTCTGGTTTGGGGGAACGGTTTTCGTGTTTCGTTCCCAACATGAACCATATATTGTGGTTGATCTGTCTTGGTACTGTTAAACATTGGTCCATTATCTTCAGGTGCGTTGTCATCACTTTCACGACCACGCTTTTGCGAACAACAGATTTTGAAAGATTGTTAATGTTTTATTTGAAATTAGTTTGCAAATTTATGTTCCAAGAGGATACAAAATCCATGGTGGGCTCGAGTTGAACTGTCACTAGGATTGCCAAGCGCTGTCCCAGCTTGATCATCAGCACATGGCCACCCAAGCTGCCTCTAGAGAGCCCTGGATTTTGAAGGTTCGGGTTGTTCCAAAGGTCTTCTTTTCTTCCAAAACGTACGTAAACAGCCAAGGGGGGTGTTTCTTAAAACCTATGGTCTTAGAGCAACTTATTGTCTTAGAGTATGATAGAGCCAAATAATACATCTGTGAGTCCAAATTTACAATAAAAAAATAAATCTACAGTGCGTTGGATCTCTATGAGAATAATACAAAAATGATCTAATAACACAAAATAACATTTGGTAGCAAAGGTTATATGATCAAACAATAATGGGATAAAAAATAATGTGAAATCTAGAATCTAAAAATTGGGGTTCCAAATTGAACATTAATGAATTCATATATTCTGAATGTAGAAACTCTCAAGTCCAAGCTATAGCTCGTGTCTAGGACGGAACCATTATGGAGCTTCATTTAGACCTTACTATTTTACAAAATGAGCTCCTATATTCTGAATCTAGAATCTAAAATTTGGAATGATCCTTACTATTGAGGATGTGATTGAGAAGTTACAGGTGCACAAGGTAGTTGGTTTCATGTGCTGTGTGACAAACCTATTAGCATAACTAACAGCAGTATGGCAAACCTATTAGCATACATTCTGAATGACTAATAGCAAAGGGAGGTGGTCCTCCATGTTAGATGCAGGTCCCCGGTGCCTTCGACGCGGGGGCACGTGCTTGCACGTAGCTCCGGGCCCCCAGCTTTCAGGCATATGGACCTGTCATGTGGACTTTTAAGACGAACTTCTGCTTCTACAATCACAATACATAGAATCTAGCTAGTTATCAAGTTACTTCCTGTTGGCTTCCGATAAGCTCATGCGTACTCATCTTGATCACTCCCAACAGTGGCAGATCCATATGGGAGGCACTGGGGGCGGACCCCCAGTAATTTTTTTTTTAATGATATTATTATACTCCAAAAGTTTTTTTTGAAAGCGTTGTTTTCGAACCCCTTTATAGTTGTGCCCCAGTGAATATAATTCTGGATCCGCTAGTGACTCCCAGTCCTGATAGCCTCAAACATTGACAGGAAGGTTCTGCACATTGTAAATGAGCAAACACCGGACACTTCGCATGTTGCAAATGCTAAATGTGATTGTCTCGAAGTTCAAACTGCGAACGGCAGGGCATCACATACTACCACTGATAAGGAGTCCTTGAAGGATATATTGACTGACAAATCACTGCTTCTAATATCGGATGGCGCGCAAGTTTCCAGATTTTGCATTATCTAATGTTGTACACTTCTCTATCATGTTCAGTCATCTTACAGTTCACAAGGTGAAAATTTTGAGAGGTTTTTACAGTTGAACACTCATTATCATCTATTGTTAGGCAGCAGCCATCAAACTTGCCAGTAATCCTACACTGATGATAGTGACCAACTGGATGTCTATTTGTGCAAGGTTGCATGTAACGATAATTCCGAGTTCAATTGAGACATCGGCTCAACTTTTGAAGGAAAGCTGAAGATGACTTTGGAGGTTTCTCTGTGCCGTCTATATTTTGGCCATCTGCAATTTGGCTTCTTTAGGCATTGGCAAATCATTTGCACTCAATTATTCATGGTTCTTCTCAGATGAAAAGTAAAAGCACCTGGTTGGACTGATAGAAATGCCAAATCAGACTAAACATTCAAGAAAAGTGAAAAATCCAATTATTCAAACCCCACGTAAGAAATTTATAGGCAAAATTTACTCTCATCAAATAAATCACCTTACCTTTCACACAGTATATGGTCGTCTGAATTTTCTTTTGAGAAAGTATAATCATTTTAATTGCCAGTCAGCAAATCCAATTGTATGACGAATGCAGAATAACTAAAGAACGAGTAATTCGAACGGTTCTCAGTTCTTGTCACACTTATTGCTGTAAGCAGCTCTGAAAGAATCTATTTCCCTGTAGTAATAAATGTTAAGCATCATCATGAAACAATCAATTTGGCTGTATTACAGAAATGGATAGAACATAAAACAAGTCAGTTATCTGCACCTTGAAAGCAAATGTGATCTCTGCACTATCAATTTGTAATGCAACTCTTCTCAGTTTGACTTCTCTAGACTGGCCAAGTTTGAAAAGGCCCTGGACATCGCAAAAGAAGCTCTTCTTTTGAGATTTAAGTTTTGTATCAAGAAGACATTGAAAAGAAATTTAATGCTCCCCAAAATGATAATAAGATAAAGTTTAAATTTAATAAACTTTGAATATGCATTTGAACCTGATCACTAAGCACTCCACACATGCTTGTGAATTCCAACATTCCAAGTGCAGGGACTTGGGTAGATTTGCAGATCTCTACATAAGATTTATTCAACTGCATCCAGCAAAAAATTTAGAATATTACAGATCAGAACCATGAGGAAGAATACCAGAAACCAATCAGTTTTGTATACAGTGCAGAACTGTTTGTTGCTAGCTAAAGAAAATCTCCTTGCCATAGTTAAACATTGAATAATATAAGTGAAGAAACCTTGTGTGAGAAGCCGACATTATCATGTCTATTCTTATTAAAACCCGGTTTGTCTACAGAGCAAGGCAAAAAAGTAAAGAAAGCTCTAGAAGAAAATTCACCAATTTGATAGAGGACATCCAAAGTTGGTGACCAATTGCTATCATGGCAAAAGGTGTTGCAATAAAACTAGAAGGTCAACTGGTAGGCTAGGAGGCCTATCCTAAAAGAATGCAGCTGAAGAGGGAAGTCCAAATATTTGCTATTGAATTACATTGATATACAAGGCACCAAATAAAGTAAAATAAAATCAAATCAAAGCTAGAAGTTTAAGTTTTACCCAAATACCAAATATACTGTGAAGTCAGATATTGATCTTTTTCAGTTAGATATGTTTACCTATAACCATAATGGGAATAGAAAGCATTGCAAGTGTTAAGGCTATCGGTGAGGAAATTGTTCTTCTAGTATTACAATGGGAATTCCGCCGCCATTCTTGTACATGAATTATGCAGGCTTTGCAAGAGACAATTAATATGAGAAAGTGTTTGGGTATATTAACCAAAGAAAAGAGTTAGTTCTTAGGTGGATTCATGGAGAGAAAAGAAGACGTAGATGCTCTCTCCATAGAGGAGTTTGAATTATTGACAACTCCTCGGAGTGAGACTTTTGCTATATAGCGGGAGGAGAATTTTACACGGAAACAGCAATCAAGGGAGACCTGGCTGAGGGACAGGAATCTGAATACAACTACTTTCATAAAACAGTGAATGCCGAACATAGTGGCAACTTGATACTCCAGGTGGAGGGACATTATAAGAAAATGTTGGAGAATCCCTTGAATCTCTCTCCTCTTATTATTAGTTATTATTAGAGAAGATTTTGTTATTATAAGAGAGATGTTTCTATCTTCACTTAGTTTTCTTTCCATAAAGTTCTCCTTTATTCAAGGATGAATATTGATTGTAATAAAGTTCTCCTTGATTCAAGGATGGACATTAATTGTATTTCTTCTATTTAAACCAGCCTTGGGGCTGAAGAATAAACAATGAAGCATTCACCACTTGTCTTCTAATATGGTATCAGAGCCATGTTCCCTAACCTAGGGTTTGTAAAGTTTTTTTAAACCCGTTTCTCCAACCCAATTAGGCTCTCAATAGCCGATTCCAATAGATGGCGGCAAGCCCTCACCGGCTCAACAAACAACGACAACTCCTCCACGACAGAAGGCGGAGCATGCCGCGGGAACGGCGCAACAGGCCATGGCGATGGTGGTGGTGCTGGTCGCGGCACTAGCAACGGCGGAGGTGCTGGTCGCGGCAACGGTGGAGGCGCTGGTCGCGGTGCTAGCGTCGGTACTGGACGTGGCGATGACGGCGACAATAGAGACGAAAGTCCTTTCGGAGACGGCAACTTCAACACAGGTTTCAATGATCATGAGGGATCCTCAAACTCCCTCAAGGTCAATGTTCCTAAGATGAATGGGAAAAATTATAATGAATGGGCCCAAACCGTTCGTTTGGTATTGGAAGGCAAAAGAAAGCTTGGTTTTCTGACGGGAGCAAAAGCAGAACCGGCAATAGAAGACCCTTTTTTAAACAATGGAAGTCTGAAAACTCCTTAATTATTGCCTGGTTAGTAAGCTCTATGGAAACCGCAATAGGTAAGCCGTACATGTTTTTACCTTTAGCAAAGGCAGTGTGGGAAGCTGTCAAAGAAACATACTCCGATATTCAAAACTCCTCCCAGGTCTTTGGCTTAAAGTCAAAGTTGTGGCATGCTAAACAAGGCGACATGGATGTAACTACTTATTATAATGAGATGTTGACTCTGTGGCAAGAGTTGGATCTCTGTTATGATGGCAGTTGGAGGTGTGCAGAAGATAGTGTTCTGTTCCTCAAGAGGCAAGAGAATAATCGTGTCTTTATGTTTCTTGCTGGGTTGAATAAAGACCTTGATGAAGTAAGAGGCCGAATTTTGGAGAAGATACCACTGCCAACTCTTCGTGAAACTTTTTCAGAAATAAGAAGGGAGGAGGCACGACAAGGAATCATGATGGGTAAGGCACCTCAAAGTTCAGAATCTGAAGGCTCGGCTCTGGCTACTAGGAACTTCAACGAAAGTAAGAAGTCGGACAAACATTGGTGTGATCACTGCAAACGCGCATGGCATACACGTGAAACATGTTGGAAGCTCCATGGCAAGCCTCCGAACTGGAAGAAGAAATGTGGTAATGAGGGTCGTGCATTTCAGGCTAGTAATTCAGATCAAGGGCAGTAATCTTCTTCAACTCAGCTTTCACTCACGACGGAACAACTAGACAAACTGTTCAAACTTCTCGAATCTCAAACTCCTTGCTCTATAGCACAAAAAGGTAATTCTGCTCTTCTTAGTCTCAGTCCCAACCACACTTGGATAGTAGGTTCAGGTGCAACCGATCAGATGACAAGTGAATCTACTCTGTTTTCTTCATATAGTCCCTCTATAGGAAATCAAAAAATAAAAGTCGTAGATGGCTCCTTTTCAGCCATTGCAGGTAAAGGTTCAGTTGTATTGTCCCCGATGTTGACTCTTAAAGATGTCCTTCATGTTCCAAATCTATCTTGTAGCCTAATGTCTGTCAGTAAATTAGCCCAAGAAAAAAACTGTCAAACTAACTTTCGGTTCTCACTGTGTCTTTCAGGATTTGAACTAGGGGAAGATAATTGGCAGTGCTAAGGAGAATGGAGGACTCTACTACTTCGATATTGGATCTAAATCACAACTAGCTTCCAAACCGATAAGTTCCTGCTTTGAGTTTTTTCGTGTTTCAAATAATGATGATAACATTATATTATGGCATTTACGATCAAGCCATCCTAGTTTTCGCTATTTAAAACACTTGTTTCCCAAGTTATTTCGTAATAAAGATTTGTCTTTGTTTAAATGTGAGGCATGTGAATTTGCAAAACATCATCGTTCCCATTTTTCAATACAGTCTTATAAACCATCAAAACCTTTTTCTGTTATTCACAGTGATGCTTGGGGCCCTAATCGTACAAGTACACTTTCTCAGTTTCAATTTGATGTTTGGGGCATTAATCCTAACATTGTCTTCTCAGTCAGTGTAGTGAGTCAGTTTATGCATTCTCCTTATGAGGAACATCTTGAGACAGTTTATAGAATACTGAGATACTTGAAGGCCAATTCCGAAAAGGGTTTATTTTTTAAGAAGACTAGTGAAAGAAATGTGTCTATCTTCACTGATGCAGATTGGGCAGGTTCAGTCACAGACAGAAGATCAACCTCTGGATATTGTACCTACGTATGGGGTAATCTTGTGACATGGAGAAGCAAAAAACAAGTAGTTGTAGCAAGAAGCAGTGCAGAAGCCGAGTTTAGAGCTATGGCTCAGGGTATTTGTGAAGGACTATGGAGTCTCAGAGTCTTGAAGGAACTTAAGATAAAAATTGAGCTCACATTGAAGTTATATTCTGATAGTAAAGCTGAAGCATAGCCCACAACCAGGTTCAGTGATAGAACCAAATATATTGAGATTGACCGTCACTTCATAAAAGAGAAATTAGAAGCTGGAATCATGTCTACCATTTGTGACCTCTAGTCAGCAAACTGCGGACATCTTAACCAAAAGCTTGGCAAGACCCGTCTTTGAGCATTTGATAAGCAAGTTGGGCATGATAGATATCTATGCACCAACTTGAGGGGGGTGTTGGAGAATCTCTCCCCTCTTATTATTAGTTATTATTATAGAAGATTTTGTTATTATTAGAGAGATGTTTCTATCTTCATTTAGTTTTCTTTCCATAAAGTTCTCCTTTATTCAAGGATGAATATTGATTGTAATAAAGTTCTTCTTGATTCAAGGATGGACATTAATTGTATTTCTTCTATTTAAACCAGACTTAGGGCTGAAGAATAAACAATGAAGCATTCACCACTTGTCTTCTAATAGAAACTCTTTCAAGAAACAACTGGTAGATGGAAACTAGAAGAAGAATTTTAGGATGCAGCTTCTGCCAAAGCCCAATGGGAATGCTTCAACTGGAGGTTGTGTTTGAAGACAAAATGGTTAAAAGGACGGTCTTTGTCTTAGTGCTGACAAAGACCCTGGCTCTGACTGTATCCATATGTTATCAAAAATCCTAAAAGAGGGCATCCTTGGTTTTGGACAATAAGAGGATACCCTTAGTGTATTTCGAGACTTCCATGACAGTAAGTGCAGCATCGGTAAAATCAAATATACACAACTTTGGTCTCATGCCAAAGAAATATAATCTAAGATCGATTCAAGCCTATTAATTTATGGTTGAAGAATAAGACCAATAACTCATTGTTTGTGATGTAGACGAGAACCTTCAGGGCCAACCTTGTGTTAGTTACTGAGTCATTACCTATACAATGTGATAACAAACTGCTATTTTTATTGCTAACAACACACTTTTCTGTTGCTGCTGCTGCTGCTCCTTTTCTCAAAAACCAATCTCCCTCACCAATTAAACCTTTTGCTTGTCATTAAATTATGAAACGTTTGGACACATTTAATCTTGTCCAGGTTCTTTGAACCACATTTTTTCCATGTGTTTTGTATTTATAACTGTTGAGAATCAATAAGGGACTTTTAGTCCCACATCGGAATATGTAGTATGTAGAGGAGCTAGACTCCCTATAAGTAGTGAAGTAGTCCATTAATAAAATCATCCAACCATTATTTTCTACATAGTATCAGAGCCATAACTCTCTCTCTCTCTCTCTCTCTCTCTCTCTCTCTCTCTCTCCACACACAAAAAATAAAATAAAAAACAAATTTTTTTAGCAGCCCCCCCCCCCGACCCCACCCCCCACCCCCGGCGCAGCAGACCCCGACCCCCCCCCCAACGCAGCAGCTCCCCGACCCCCCGACGCAGCAGCTCCCCGACCCCACCCCACCCCCCCCCCCCGACCTCCCCCGACCCCCCCCGACGCAGCAGCCACCCCGAACCCCCCCCCCCCCCCGACGCAGCAGACCTCGACCCCCCGACCCCCCCCCCCCGACGCAGCAGCTCCCCGACCCCCCCGACCTCCCACCCCGACCACCAGCAGCCCCCCCCCCCGACCACCGGCAGCCCCCCCTTCCCTAACCCTAACCCTAGCCACCACCATGTCTAATCATAGCCTTTCCATCTACTACAAACCCTAGTCGTACTCCCTTTTTTTCTGAAAAAAAATGGCATCTTTCGAAGACAGACGGCTGCCAAATACTTTATTTGAACCAACTCTGATCCTCGCTTACGCCGTTTGGAACTAACAAATGCTTTATTTGTTATTCCTTCTTCACATCGGGATCTCTACAGAGACTGATCATGTCTTCTCTGGTGACCTGACGTGTTCACTTTACATGCGCGCGCCGGTACTGGCCACGTTAGTAGCGCATTCGTAAAGTCTGTGACGTCGAATAAGACGACGAAGACGACGAAGACGAAGGGGACGACGAAGTTGGGGAAGTTGCCGACTCTGACGCCGAAGACGACGAATAGGGTTCACAGTTGAAGAAGCCATGGATTCGATCAGTGGCAAACTGACGGCCGAAGAGATGAAGGCCTTGGTTGATGATATCTTATCAAAAAGATTAACCGAGGCAATCCCACATGTGATCCATACTGATGTGGATCCATCACCTTACAAAATGGGGGAAATGGAGAAGCTGGTGACGAAGTTGGAAGTAACGTCCAACTACTTGAAGTGGTCGCGGCAGACGATGCGGACGCTGAAGGGACGTGGCTTGGTTGGCTATGTCACTGGCCAAGCCAAGGCGCCAGCCGATCACTCCGGAAAGGAGTTTGCTGTTTGGGAGATTGTCAACAACGTAGTGGCTGGGTGGTTGACTGCCTCATTAACCGACTAGGTGTTGGACAATGTCGAGGGAATGGAGGCTGCTGCTGATATATGGCGAACTCTAAAAGATATGTACTCCGGCTCAGGCAACCCTATGCGAGTCTTTCAACTGCAAGATGAACTCGATAGGGTGGCCCAAGACGAACGTACCATCTCTGAGTACGCAGCCCTGTTGAAGAAGTACTGGTCTGATCTGGATCATTATGATCCTCTTGGAATGGAAGATGCACAAGTCGAACCGGCATTCGCGAAGTACTTTCAGACGTTCCTGGCTTATATTTCGCGGCAACGTATGATGAAATTCCTGAAAGGACTACACCCTGTATTTGAGCAGAGACGAAATATTCTCCTATCCCAACCCACACTTCCGACCTTGGAAGAGGCTATAGCCGTCATGACACAGGAAGAAGCTCGACTGAAGTTGATGTCCAACAAGGGCTCCTACCAGGGAGAGCAAGCCGCGGTTGAAAAGTCTGCCCTTGCTGCCTTCAATCAACCTCCATCTGTGGGTGGTGTTTGCTACAATTGTGGTGACTACGGACATTACATCCGATTTTGTCCAAAACCCTTGCGCAATCAGTCTAATGATCGAGGACGAGGTCGTGGAGGCCGACGTGGTAGTAGAGGAGGATATGCTGGTAGAAGGGGCGGACACAAAGCAAATCTGGCGGAGGAAGGGGGAGAGAATCAACTGGCTGAAATAATCCCGCTTGAGCGGGAGTTCCTTGAGAAGTTGTGAGGCACAAAGCTGGGTTCGGCCGACAATCCTGGGGCGTCTTCTACCTCGGGAGATCACATCACTTGCTTTGCCCAAACCAGCACCGGTAATTCTGCATGTGCTCTTGCATCTGTCCATCAGCCGGGATGGATTATGGACTCTGGGACATCTCGCCATGTCACGGGATCCCGTGATGCGTTTCAGGACTATACTCACCTACCATTGCCGGAGAGTATTCAGACCGCTGATGGTACATCCAGCCCTGTAATGCGTAAAGGCACTGTCGCATGCACCCCTTCCATCACTCTAACCAATGTCTTACATGCTCCGTCTTTTCCTGTCAACCTTTTATCAATTAGTGTCATTATACTTGATCTTAACTGTACTGTTTCCTTTGACATTCCTACGGTGACTTTTCAGGAGAAAGGGACAGGACGACGACTTGAGACTGGCACATGGCATAAGGGGCTGTGGTATTTAGACAAGACAGGACTGGACAACGCATTGACATCCTTGGTAGCAGACGCACCACAAGAAGCTTCCTGTCGCAGTGTTGAAGCCGACTTGCTACTCCACCATCAGCGTGTCGGTCATTCCTCTTTTCAAATTATTAGTCGAATGTATCCGTCCTTATATCAAAGGGCTAACAAAGAGAAGTTATTTTGTACTGCTTGTGAGTTGGGAAAACATACCAGAAGCTCGTATGTGAGCTCGGGGAATAGGAGTTCAGCTGCTTTTGACATGATACATTCGGAAGTATGGGGCCCTTGTCCTACAACCGGAATTAACGGCTTTCGATGGTTCGTCACCCCTATTGACTGTTATACCCGCGTGACATGGGTCTACCTTATGAAGAATAAAAGTGACGTCCTTGAGGCCTTTCGAGACTTTCATCGACGGGTGGAAACACAATATGGCACTAAAATTAAGTGTTTCCGGTCTGACAATGGGACGGAGTATACTAATAAGCAAGTTGTTGAGTATTTTTCCACTCATGGAATACTACATCAAACTTCATGTGCTTATACTCCGGCACAAAATGGTGTGGCGGAACGAAAGAACAGACACCTGCTGGAAGTCGCACGAACGATGATGCTGGCTATGAATGTACCGAAACACTTATGGGGGCAGGCTATATTGACGGCCTCTTATCTCATCAACAGAATGTCATCTCAAGTATTGGACTAGAAGACACCGTTGGAGATGCTTACTGGGACAACTACATACACTGTTCCACCGAAAGTTTTTGGATGTGTGTGCTTTGTCCAAGATAATAGGCCAGGCGTTGGCAAACTGGATCCTAGGGCAGTTAAATGTGTCTTTGTTGGTTACACGGCGACTCAGAAGGGATATGCCTATTAGAGTCCGGTCGAGCGAAAGATGTTTGTAAGCATGGACATTACATTCAGATAACTCGAACCAAACTACGGTTCGGATGAAGGTTCAGCATTTGGTGACACACCTAACACAGATGGTGTTAGATGTGAGGGGGAGATAATAAGCCCAAATGTGGTCGTCGGATCGGTTCCGTGTCCGGTTGTAGAAAACTGGACGAAAGAGGGAGAGCACAGTGACTCAGATACAGAGAATGAAGAAGAAGATACATATGTTACGCAAGGGGAGCAGCAGACAAGGGAAAAGGAGCTCCAAGTCTACAGAAGGAGACAACAGAAGTCCAGTACTGTGCCTATGCCGTGCCCTGTGCCTACTGTACCAAGTCCCTCGTCTACTCCTGCTCCAACTCCTGAAGATGTTGCCCCCGCACTGAATCACTCGGATTTTGATGCGGATCTCTCCGACTCGGATGGTATGATCTCTCCACCACCTATTGCTCCCTTAAGGAGATCTTCTTGCATCAATACGGATAAAGCTCCTGCTCGTTTTGATGATTACGAACATGACATTGCCAACTTCTTGTCTTATTCTAACATTTCTTCAAATTATCGAGCCTTCATTGCATCGTTAGACTCTACTTCGTTGCCCAAGTGTTGGCAGGAAGCAAAGAAAGATCCGAGGTGGAAAGCTGCAATGATGGAAGAACTTGGGACACTGGAGAAAAATAAGACATGGGAGCTGATTCCATTACCCAAAGGGAAGAAAGCTGTGGGATGCAAATGGGTGTACACAGTGAAAGAGACGCCAAAAGGAAAAGTAGAGCGGTACAAGACGAGGTTGGTTGCAAAAGGATTCACACAGTTATATGGCATAGACTATGATGAGACTTGCCCCAATAGCAAAAATGAGCACCGTGAGAACTCTGGTCTCCATTACAGCGAACTATGGGTGGAAGCTGTACCAGCTGGATGTGAAGAATGCCTTTCTTCATGGGGACCTGCAAGAAGAAGTATACATGGAGCTCCCGCCAGGGTGCTACACGACGGAATCAGACGGAGGGACATCGCAAGGAAGGGTGTGTAAACTGAAGAAGTCGCTATACGGGCTCAAGCAATCTCCTCGAGCCTGGTTTGACAGATTCAGAAAGGCTGTTACAGGCATGGGATATCGTCAAACAAATGCAGATCATACGGTCTTCCTCCAGCATGCAAGAGGCCTCATCACTATACTTGCTGTATATGTGGATGATATAGTGATCACAGGTGATGATGAAGTCGAGATCACTAAGCTGAAGTCAAAACTCGCAAAGGAGTTTGAGGTGAAGGATTTAGGAGCGATGAGGTACTTTCTAGGTATCGAAGTGTGTGAAGGCGAACAGGGAATTGTTCTATCACAAAGAAAATACGCACTAGATCTGCTGAAGGAGACAAGGATGCTGGGATACAAAGCAGTCGTTACTCCAATTGACCAGAAGAGTAAGCTTGGAGCAGAAGCAGGAGAGCCTGTTGATCGTGAAAGATATCAAAGACTTGTAGGGAGATTGATTTATCTGGGACACACTCGCCCTGATATCTCATTTGCGGTGAGTGTAGTGAGTCGCTACATGCATGATCCAAGAAAGGGTCATATGGAAGCAGTATTTCAGATCTTGAGATATCTGAAAGGAACGCCGGGAAAGGGGCTATGGTTCAAGAAGAATGGACGCATAGAAGTTGAGGGATATTGTGATGCAGAGTGGGTGAGCTGCATAGACGATAGAAGGTCTACCACGGGATACTGTGTTTTTGTAGGAGGAAATCTGGTCTCATGGAGAAGCAAGAAACAGTCAGTGGTAGCACGGTCGACAGCTGAAGCAGAATACAGAGCAATGGCTCTGGGAGTGTCAGAGTTGCTGTGGGTGAAAGCATTGCTGACAGAGTTAAAGCTGGATACGGGAGCACCATTGCGTCTTCTGAGCGATAGTCAAGCTGCAATAAGTATAGCTAACAATCCAGTTCAGCATGACAGAACGAAGCACATCGAGATTGATCGATTCTTCATCAAGGAGAAGCTGGAACAAGGGATACTGAAGATTGACCATGTCCGCTCAGAAGAACAAGTTGCAGACTGTCTAACTAAGGGTCTTAGTTCATTAAGTCTGTCGAAGCTATGTAACAAGATGGGGATGATCAATATCTATCGCCCATCTTGAGGGGGAGTGTTGAGAATCAATAAGGGACTTTTAGTCCCACATCGGAATATGTAGTATGTAGAGGAGCTAGACTCCCTATAAGTAGTGAAGTAGTCCATCAATAAAATCATCCAACCATTATTTTCTACAGTAACGTCTGGTTTTATTGCCATTGATTTGTTCCTTTGTAACGTCTGGATTAATTGGTCATTATTCTATCCGTTAGAATTTGCCTATATATTGGGTCATCTTCCTCTTCTTCTCAACACAGAAAAAATCTTACGTAAAATATCTCTCTAAAATCTCCTTCTCCGAAACTCTCACTTCTTCACATCCTTGCTCTGGGAAGAGCCAAGTCGGGGTCAATCTCTTCGAGCTATGTGCAACGAGGAGATACCGGTAGAGCAAAGATTTTACCACTAGGAGCATTCGGAACAAGTCTGCATATAGACCCGAATTAACTCTTAGGACAGTGCTTCGTGCGCGACTTTTCCGGAGGCCGATAATCTTTATTTTTCTTTGTTTTGTTTGCAGATTTTTTAAAAAGGAGAAAAGAAAATTATTCTAACAATCTAAGAGTTAATTGATCATTAGTTTACATGTCCTACAGAAAATTTTGACACATGTGGTTATATATATTTTAGATAGTAAGTAGAAAATGAATAATGGATGATTTTATTGATGGACTACTACTTGCTACTTATAGAGGTTCCAACTCCTCTTCATACTACATTTTCCAATGTGGGACTAAAGTCCCTTATTGATTCTCAACACTCCCCCTCAAGATGGGAGATAGATATTAATCATCCCCATCTTGTTACATAGCTTTGATAGATTCAACGAACTAAGACATTTAGTCAGACAGTCTGCAACTTGTTCTTCTGAGCGAACATGGTCAATCTTCAGTATCCCTTGTTCCAGCTTCTCCTTGACGAAGAATTGATCGATCTCGATGTGCTTCGTTCTGTCGTGCTGAACTGGATTGTTGGCTATACTTATTGCAGCTTGACTATCGTTCAGAAGATGTAACGGTGCTCCCTTATCCAGCTTCAACTCTGTCAGCAGTGCTTTCATCCACAGTAATTCTGACACTCCCAGAGCCATTGCTATGTATTCTGCTTCAGCTGACGACCGTGTTACCACTGACTGTTTCTTGCTTCTCCATGAGACCAGGTTTCCTCCTACAAAGACACAGTACCCCGTGGTAGACCTTCTGTCGTCTATGCAACTCGCCCATTCTGCATCGCAGTATCCCTCAACTTCTATGCGTCCATTCTTCTTGAACTATAGCCCTTTTCCCGACGTCCCTTTCAGATATCTCAAGATCTGAAACACTGCTTCCATATGACCCGTTTTTGGATCATGCATGTAGCGACTCACTACACTCACCGCAAATGAGATATCAGGGCGAGTGTGCCCCAGATAAATCAATCTCCCTACAAGTCTTTGATACCTTTCACGATCAACTGGCTCTCCTGCTTCTGCTCCCAACTTGCACTTCTGGTCAATCGGAGTGACGGTTGCTTTGCATCCCAGCATCCCTGTCTCCTTTAGCAGATTAGTACGTATTTTCTTTGTGAGAGAACAATTCCTTGTTCGCCGTCACACACCTCGATACCCAGAAAGTACCTCATCGCTCCTAAATCCTTCACCTCAAACTCCTTCGCGAGTTTTGATTTCAGCTTAGTGATCTCGACCTCATCATCACCTGTGATTACTATATCATCCACATATACAGCAAGTATAGTAATGTGGCCTCTTGCATGCTGAAGAAAGACTGTATGATCTGTATTTGTTTGATGGTATCCCATGCCAGTAACAGCCTTTCTGAATCTGTCGAACCAGGCTCGAGGAGATTGCTTGAGCCCGTATAGCGACTTCTTTAGTTTACACACTTTTCCACGCGACGTCCCTCCGTCTGATTCTGTCGCGTAGCATCCTGGCGGGAGCTCCATGTACACTTCTTCTTGCAGGTCCCCGTGGAGAAAGGCATTCTTAACATTTAATTGGTATAGCTTCCACCCATAGTTTGCTGCAACGGAGACCAGAGTTCTTACCGTGCTCATTTTCGCTACCGGGGCAAACTTCTCATCATAGTCGATGTCATATGATTGTGTGTATCCTTTTGCAACCAACCTCGCCTTGTACCGCTCTACTTTTCCTTCTGGTGTCTCCTTCACTGTTTATATCCATTTGCATCCCACAGTTTTCTTCCCTTTGGGTAATGGAACCAGCTCCCATGTCTTATTTTTCTCTAGTGCCCCAAGTTCTTCCATCATTGCAGCTTTCCACCTTGGATCTTTCTTTGCTTCCTGCCAATACTTAGACAAAGAAGTAGAGTCTAACGATGCAATGAAGGCTCGATAATTCGGAGAAATGTTAGAATAAGACAAGAAATTGGCAATGTCATGTTCATAATCATCATAACGGCTAGGAGCCTTACCCGCATTGATGCGAGAAGATCTCCTTAAGGGAGCAATAGGTGGTGGAGAGATCATACCATCCGAGTCAGAGAGATCCGCATCAGAATCAGAGTGATTCAGTACGGGGGCAACATCTTCAAGAGTTGGGACAGGAGTAGACGAGAGACTTGGTACAGTAGGCAATAGGCACGACACAGTAGGCAATGGGCACGGCACAGTACTGGGCTTATGTTGTCTCCTTCTGTAGACTTGTAGCTCCTTTTCCCTTGTCTCCCCCTGCGTAACATATGTATCTTCTTCTTCATTCTCCGTATCAGAGTCACTGTTATCTCCCCCTTTCGTCCAATTTTTCACAACCGGGCACGAGACCGATCCGACTACCACGTTTGGACTTATTATCTCGCCCTCACGTCTAACACCCTCTGTGTTAGGTGTGTCACCAAACGCCGAATCTGCATCCGAACCATAGTATGGTTCCAATTCTCTGAATGTAACGTCCATGCTAACAAACATCTTCCGCTCAACTGGGCTCCAACATGTGTATTCCTTCTGAGTCGCTGTGTACCCGACAAATACACACTTAACCGCTCTTGGATCCAGTTTACCAACTCCTGGCCTATTATCTTGGACAACACATACACCCAAATACTTTCGGGGGAACAGTGTATGTAGTTGCACCAGTAAGCATCTCTAACGGTGTCTTCCAGTCCAATATCTGAGACGGCATTCTGTTGATGAGATAAGAGGCCGTCAATACAGCTTGTCCCCATAAGTGTTTCGGGACATTCATAGCCAGCATCATCGTCCGTGCGACCTCCAGCAGGTACCTGTTCTTCCGTTCGGCCACACCATTTTGTGCCGGTGTATAGGCACATGAAGTTTGATGTAGTATTCCATGAGTAGATAAATACTCAGCAACCCTCTTATTAGTATACTCCGTTCCATTGTCAGACCGGAAACACTTAATTTTAACGTTATATTGTGTTTCCACCAGTCGATGAAAATCCTTAAAAGCCTCAAGGACGTCACTTTTATTCTTCATAAGATAGACCCAGGTCACGCGGGTATACAGTCAATAAAAGTGACGAACCATCTAAAACCGTTAATACCGGTTGTAGGACAAGGCCCCATACATCCGAATGTATCATATCAAATGCAGCGGAACTTCTATTCTCTGAGCTCGCATACGAGCTCCTGGTATGTTTGCCCAACTCACATGCATTACAAAATAACTTCTCTTTATTAGCCCTTTGATATAAGGACGGATACATTCGACTAATAACTTGAAAGAAAGAATGTCCGACAAGCTGGTGGTGGAGTAGTAATTCGTCTTCTACACTGCGACGGTGAAGCGTCCAGTTGTGTGTCTGCTACTAGAGATGCCAATGCTTCGTCCAGTCTGGTCCTGTCCAAGTACCACAGCCCCTTATGCCATGTGCCAGTCCCTAGTCGTCGTCCTGTCCCCTTCTCCTGAAAAGTCACTGTAGGAATGTCAAAGGAAACAATACAGTTTAGGTCAAGGATAATGGCACTAATAGATATAAGATTGACAAGAAAAGATGGAGCATGTAAGACATTGGTAAGAGTGAGGGAAGTGGTGCATGCGACAGTTCCTTTACCCATTACAGGTCTGGAGGTACCATCAGCAGTCTGAATGCTCTCCGGCGTCGGTAGGTGAGTATAGTCCTGGAACTCACCGCGAGACCCCGTGACATGGGAGGATGTCCCAGAGTCCATAATCCAACCTGACTGATGGACAGATGCAAGAGCACGCACAGGTATACCTGTACTGGTTTGGGCAAAACAAGTGATAGATGACGCCCCAGGAGTAACTTGACTGTCGTCCGAAACCAGCTTCGTGCCTCGTAACCTTGCGATGAACTCCCTCTCAAGAGAGGTTATTTCAGCCAATTGAATGTCTCCCCCTTCTTCCACCAGATTTGCTTTGTGTCCTCCAAAATAATTTCTCCTTATACCAGCATATCCTCCTCTACCACCACGACGTCTTCCACGGCCCCGTCCGCGATCATTTGACTGACCTCGCAGGAGTTTTGGACAAAATCTAATGTAATGTCCCGAGTCACCACAGTTGTGGCAAACACCGCCCGCAGAGGGAGGCTGATTGAAGACGGCAATGGCAGGCTTTTCAACAACAGCTTGCTCCCCTTGAAAGTAGCCTTTGTTGGGCATCAACTTCAATCGAGCTTCTTCTTGTGCCATGGCAGCTATGGCTTCTTCTAAGGTTGGAAGCGTGGGTTGTGCGAGTAGTACATTCCTTCTCTGCTCAAACACAGGGTTGAGCCCCTTCAAGAACTTCATCATACGTTGCCGCGAAATATACGCCAAGAACGTCTGAAAATGCTTCGCAAACGCCGGTTCGACTTGTGCATCTTCTATCCCAAGAGGATCATAGTGATCCAGATCAGACCAGTACTTCTTCAACAGGGCTGCGTACTCAGAGATGGTACGTTCGTCTTGTGCCACCCTATCGAGTTCATCCTGTAGTTGGAAGACCCACATAGGGTTGCCCGAGCCTGAGTACATATCCTTCAAAGTCCGCCAGATATCAGCAGCACCCTCCATTGCCGCTACATTGCCCGACACCTGGTCGGTCAAGGAGGCTGTCAACCACCCAGCCACTACGTTGTTGACAATCTCCCAAATAGTAAACTATTTTGAGGAGGGATCAGCAGACGCCTTGGTTTGGCCATTGACATATCCAACCAAGCCACGTCCCTTCAACGTCTGCATCGCCTGCCGCGACCATTTCAAGTAGTTGGACGTTCCTTCTAACTTCGTCTCCAGCTTTTCCAACTTTTCCATTTTGTAGGGTGACGGATCCACATCAGTATGGGTCACACTAGGGGTCGCCTCGGTCAATCTCTTCGACAAGATATCATCAACCAAGGCCTTCATCTCTTGTGCAGTCAATTTTCCAGCGATCGAATCCATGGCCTCTTCAACTGTAGCTCTAGTCGTCGGCGGCGGCGGCTGCTAACTGCTAGTCGTCGTCTTCGTCGGCAGCTTCGTCGTCTTCTACTCTACGAATGCGCTATAAACGTGGCCAACACCGGCGCGCGCATGTAAAGTGAACACGTCAGGACACAGGAGAAAACACGATCATTCTCCGTGGAGAAAACACGATCATTCTCTGTGTAGATCCCGATGTGAAGATTGGGGAACAAATAAAGCATTTGTTTATTCCAGACGGTGTAATCTAGGAACATGGGGGGCAAATAAAGCATTTGATGTCCCTCTGTCTTCGAAATTCACCGTCTTTTTTTTTACAAAACAACAAAAACAAACAAAATTACATGTGAAGATCAGGGGTATATGAACAAAATACAAAAAATTATATGTGAAGAACGGGGGGGGTCGCCGCTGGAGCCGAGGAGGGAGGGGGGGAGAGAGGTGGATGGTTATGGCTCTGATACCAAGTAGAAAATGAATAATGGATGATTTTATTGATGGGCTACTACTTGCTACTTATAGAGGTTCCAACTCCTCTTCATACTACATTTTTCCAATGTGGGACTAAAGTCCCTTATTGATTCTCAACATAGTACATGTTGGAAATACAACATTGTTAAATATTCTACTTTGACTACAAGAGGAAATAAAATAAAATAATAATAAATAAATAAAATTATTGTCTCCATGACATGCTTCCATTTGCATATTTTGATTGCAACAGTTGTAATGGACCAACTATACCATTTAATTTCTATCATGCTGCCAATAATAAAATAAATTGACCAACTTTTGTGATATTTTGATTAGTTGGTACTGCAGTTCTGCTTGTGTTTTCTCATGGAAATAATATTTGTGCATTAGATGCTTGCTTTAGCAAATTACCAAATCTTTTGGATGGTTATAGATGTAAAGTTCTATGTTATTTTCATAGTTATGTTGAAGTATAACTTAAATTACTACTTTTCTCTAATATTTGGACATCTTTTCTACCTAACTGATACCTTATTCACTGTTGTTCTACGTGGTTTGTGACAAGTAGTTTTTAGTTAAGGTTAATATTCTCAAGTTCTACTGCAGTGTTTATGGATTATATATCCCATTCATTTGTTCACTGCCAGTTTCTTCTTGGGTTTTTTCTTTAATGAACTTTTGGCAATTTTGCAACTGGTCTTAGTGCACTAAGTTTTTGTCCCTCTTTGAATCAACAATATCATTTTCGTTGATATTTCATTGTCTCTAATCATGATGAGTAGGTTAGTCTTTTTCAAAAATGGAACAATTTAAAAATTGATGGTTTTATATTAAATACATAATGAAATGGCCTATTAAGGATTCCAGATGCCACCTGGGCATGAATCTGCATATGTTCAAAGCCTAATGAGGATCAACTTTTCGTTTAAGATCTGCAACAGAACTAGGAGGTCAATAATTTTTTTTTCCTTTTTAGACGTCATGAAGCCACAATATTGGTACCCAAATTCATGCATAAACGCGAGTTACAACAACATTCATAGGTTAATGTTTTAAATCCCAGATAGTTCAACTACCTACGGACACTCGTCATATACGTGTCGGACATTTACATTTTTGTTATATGTTTTCTATAGATACTTTGTAGATACTTCTTGAGTTCTTCTTTGAGACATACTGGTTTACTTAGACCGTACAAATTTCGCATTTTTGGACAAGAGGTAGATTCCTTCTTTCTGATAATTCAAACAGATCCTAATATAAGGTTCATTATTCATGAAACCATCAAGTGACTTAGGCCCGTTCATGCACGAATATACAAATGTTTGTTGTGCCTGGTACAATTTATTAGCATAATTACAAATTAATATATGCTTGATGACATTCAATTTTTATTAGCAGTTTAAAGGATACTAAATAAATTGGATGTCAATATTCACAACTAGCTTAGCTGTGGTATTGGATGTCAACATTCACAACTAGCTTAGTTGTGGTCACTTCCACATCACAAGATTATATTTTTAATTGGATACTATGTTTTGTTCTCTCTTTCATATTGCCTCATTTTTTTTCCAAGCTTTCTCATTGGTTTTGTTATGACTAATTATACTTGTTGATAAGTAAATAGTATTGTTAGTGTCCAACAGAAATAAAAATAATATGCATTTCTTGTATTATTGTATTTTTCTGTTATGTACAAGTGGCCCGCTAATATATTTGAAATCAATGGAATTTTTTTCACTGCCTGTCATAAGATATTTTTTTAAAAGTATTACATATTTTGTAACTTTCATTTATGGTTACATCATTTCTAGTTGAAATTAAAAGCTCAATTATTTTCACACTTCATCTTTGCATTTTAAGATATTTAAGTTCTTTCAACTGGTGACCGGTATGCCCTTTGATGTTTTGGTGAGAAACATGAATTTCTTCATGCTATAATAACACTTTGAGTTCTTTGCAACTTTATCGTGCACATGTATCTCATCTTGTCAATTTTGTTGTGGACGTCTCTTGCCTTGTATTTTCTTTTTGTATATGTTATGGCTTATACGACCCAACTTTTTTGACTAGTGTAATTGATTTTCTTTTTTTTTGTGAACAAAATAGATATAAGATGACAATATCGTGAGTTGTTGTACATGTCATCCTTTCCATTAGTGTTCTATATAAATATATCTGAACCACTGAAGTTGTAATATTTCTACACTTTGTTGCAGACTAGGTATATTATGCAATTACCATCAAAATATTATTGGAGTATATGTATAAATTTACTCTTATACTTGTTGCTCAATAGGACATTAATTGAAGTTAGTAAATGTATGAGAATCAATGATTTTCTTTCATAAGGCCAGATCATTTTCAATTGCAGTAGTTATTGTTTTCTTAAGGCCAATTATTTTTGTTTATCTACTTACTCAATCAGTAAGATATTTGGTAGAAACACTTGAGCAGTATCATGTTTTAATTTGGAAAGAGAAATGTGCACTACACAACACAATCATGTTGTTCCAAACTGCAATAGTAGTTAAAAAGTATGAAGTTTGACCTTGTTCATTTCATAGTAAATCATTTATCAAGTCATCTTATAAGCATTGATGATTTTTTTTTACTGTTGATGTCATTTTTTTAAAAAAGGATCAATTGAGATGACTAATAAAAAATATATTTTTGAGAAAAACAATATTAGTCACGATATTTGATCTTTATAATTCTATAGCAGCTCAAGTATGTATAGTCTTTAAGCACTTGAATGTTTTGTCCATATTGTGTACATTAGTCAACTTTTGTTTCTTGAATCCTTTGGATTCTTTAAACGGGCCTAACGTTTTCAATTAAATTCTCCATTTCTTTGAGCATTCAATGTTTTAAATTTTTTTAATAACCATGAATTCTCTTTTATGTCCAAATGCAAGCGTGCAATTGTGAAGTCTTACATTTGTACATCAGTATAGTCTGTTATGTTGTTGTTAGACCCACATAATCTTGGATAGGATACCTCTATTGCTTTTCCAAGGAGATCAACAATTCATAATGATCTCATAATGACCTCTATTTTCTTGAAGATAGGATCATTAAAAATATTTTAACTTTCTGGAAAGAAGTAAAATGTTAACGATGACGGTAATACAAATTTATTTTCTACTCACTTATTCATAACATAATCTTTGTATTGTTATCTCTCTAAGCCAGAAGTATTAGAAATTGTGACTTATTAGGAAAGGAGCAAACATACTAAGGGATAAGAACTATCTCAAAATAATGTACAAAATGACATTTCTTCTGAAGTGCTATTACTAAGCCGAAATCAAGAGGTACAAAATTGCTCCGATCACGTGGAAAGGTAATTTTTTACATTTACAATTCTTTTTATCTTGATTACTAAATTTAATTGGACAAATATATGAATTTTGTGAGCCATCATTCCGGGTTTATGGTTATAATGGACAATATTATTTCCTTAATCGGTTTACATGGTTGAACATTAAATGACTATATTATCACAATATTAGAATTTCTAGTTAGAAAGAAATCACAATATTGTTCTGTCACAATATTTAGACAAACTTTGTATGTGCTTATATTCCGTGACGCTATAATTTTTTTGACTCATTAAAACAATTTAGTCACAAGAAAATAGTAAGTGAAATTTCAAATTTCTTTCAATCTAAAGTTTTAAAAGTTGAGATTATTTTGGGTACAAGCCGAAAGGGTCCTATCAACCGGACGTAAATAGTCCTGAGCGACACGGTACTTAATCGTTCTCCTGTAGACCTCCGCTAGCTGGGAACCGGCCCTTACAGCTAATCCAAGTTGATCAAAACTTGACAAACTAAAGATTTGATAAGGTAAATTAGCAAAAATCACTTAAACTATTATTTTAGTACTTTAAACTGTTATTTTTTGAAAATATGGCTAGTAAAGATAAATCTTTAGAACCATGACTAAAAGATACAGTGCCTTACTTTAAGAGGTGATAGAGTTAGATAAATTTTGACTCACTATCCTAAGGCTTATATCAACAATTAGTGGAATCACACATTTTGTTAAATGAATTGTGATGACACAGAGTATGATTTAGGAGTAATCCAAACATCTGGCTTAGTCAAACCAAAAGTCCCTAAGAAACGAACTACAAGTGGTTTCTAAAAAAAAATTTAAGTGTTTTTCTAAGTCATTATGTGACATATTCTTTGTAGCACCCAGTTTCCCAAATGAGGGTAATTTTAAAATTTCGTGTTTATAATTATTTTAATAATGATATTTAATTCATGATATAATTTTTGGGAATTTTAAATTATTTTAAAATTATTTAAATCAATGACTTGTGGTTTTGACGTTTTGCTAGTGAAACCCTAGAGACTGTTTGACCTAGAGCCTAACCATGTGATTATGATATTTTAATGTCATTTTTGGCCTAAGGATATTTTTTGCATTTGACCTCTTTGAATTATTTTGATATTATTTTATTATTTATGATATTGTTTTGGGATTATTTGAGTCGGGTTCGAATTTCAACTCAATCCGACTTGAAACGGAAACCCGGGGGTTGTTTGACTCTAGTGGGACCCACACACTAGTTAGGCATGGCCCACATGATATTAATTTTAGTCCACATGATAGAAATATTTTAGTTAAAGGTTAGACTAATTATTATGGATAAGGTTAGTGTGATTAGAGACTTTAGAATGACTAATTTAGTCCCAACCAATTAGCCCTTTCCTAATACTCATAGAATAGGTTAGTGGGGGCATTTTGGACTTTACCATAATAGGACAAATAGCCCCATATGGCCAGCCACTTTGGGAGAGGATAGGCTCAAGTTCATTTCATTATTCTCATCCACACTCTCTCTCTTGTTCTTCCCCAAATTCCTAGAGAGCAATCCCTAGCAATTTCTCCACCAAATTCTTCCATTTCACCACCAAATCTTCTTCTTTCCTTCTCCATTCTAGCCAAGGAGGAAGCAACCCAAGTTTGGGAGGATTCGGAGCTCGTTCGTGTCCTTTTGGAATCTCTACGTGTCGGTGTCGCTCCGGGAAGGCTTTTCTTCGATTCGATCTACCGGGAGGTATAAATCCCTTCTCCTTTTCATTTTCTCATGCATATAGGTCTATTTTGAACCCATAGGAATGACCCCCATGGTTGTATCTCCATTTGTGTCCATTTCGTGTCCATTTGGAGGTCATAGGAGTGTCCTTTGTGTTGTGGTTGTGTCCATGTGGAAAAACTCCAAATTTGGACACACTATGTGTTGTTGTTATGTATGAATGAATTATTACATGTTTAATCTCATATTTTTGTATTGGAGATGTGTTCTATAGTGTCTCATATATATATATTAGTGTAGAGAGTGAGTTCTTGATATATTATGTTATATACTTGTGTTCTTTTGTCTCAAACTACCTAAATCCGTCATGATTTTTATCCACGTTTTTAATTTCAGCCCTAACTTAGAAATAGCATAACTTCTAGCTCAAAGCTCGGTTTAATCTTCCATTTTTTTAAAAGAAGCGTATTGAAGTTAGCTTTCCAAAAACATGTATTAATAGGCCTAATTCTTTCTGTAACTTTCTGGAGAATTATTTGAGTGTCAGCTGTACGAAAGACAAACGCGTTCTCGGTGTTTTCGCGATTCCGGGAGTTTCCGGAAACGAAAACGCGATCCGTTTGAAGTTTCGGAAAGCTAACACATAGATCTATAACATACTTTAATCCTAGATTTTAATTCATGCTGAGATGGTACAGTATTGATTATTAGTAGGAGTTACTATTCGGTATATGCATTTTGTGCACCCTTGTGTGTAATATAATGTTCTATTTGATTTTAACCCATGTTAATGTATATACATTATGTAATTAAATAGAGAATGCAAGCATCAGTAAATGTTTAAATAAATGATGTATGAGGTGTAAGTATCCTATCTAATGTAAGCATGTATAAGTATGGCTTGTAATGAATATGTAGGTTCCATAGTATGTAATGTATGGTGCATATAGTAGTGCAAGAGAATAAATGAATGATGAATGAATGCAAGCATGAATGTAATGTAATAATAGATGTAATGTATGCAATATACAAGTTAATGAGATGTAATGTTCTATGTTAACACAAATCCTATATTACCTCATGTACCCCCTTACACTATGTTGACACTATCACACTTGACACATTGTTCACTTACACGTTGACACTTTTTGATATGTATACACTATGTATGCCCATTTAACCCTCACTTGCCCTTTTGCCATGTTCACATACACACACATAGCCTCTTAAATAAGTATTTATGAATATAGTTAACTTAGCTATGTATGTATATTATATATATGTTAGCATATTGTGTTGTAATATATAAGTTTATATAACCATTTGAAATGCCATGATTATAGACCTAATGTTGAATACCAATATATGCATGTGTATATATGTGTAGACATATATAGCTTAAAGTAATAGATTTTCTAGTGTATATCCAATGTGAATTCTTGCCTATTTGAGTATTGAATAATTGCATGCTATATAGAGTTGGGTGTATGTTGGCTTGTATAGCCTTGTATTGATGTGTGCTTGCTAGGATAGTCTTAGTTAGGCCTAGTAAGACTTGCTGGGTTAGTACATGACCTAGTTTGACCTAGTTGACTAGTGCAGTTGACCAATTGGCCTAGTTTGACCTAGATTCATGTAGAATGCATTGTAGTGCTTTATATTACCTTTCTGGACATGTTGTGACTTGTGCTGTTCTAATTAGGAGCCAGACACCTCTCCTCGGACAGTATCTTTACCTTGGACATTCAAATATCAGGCGAGTACATTCTCTGATCATTTCATATCCTGCTTAGAATTATTTCCTGCAGTAGATTACTTTACTTGTACTGTCACGATGGTCACACGGATTGGTACTATATGGATCTCTACATGCGATGTTATCCCCCTCGGGAGCATCGGGTACATTGTGTCATGTGCGTTTCACTTTCATCATGTACTCCTGTGCTTTCATTATACATGTACACTCCTGTGAATCTTGTACTCTCATGTTCACGGAGCCCCCATGTATACTATCATGTGCACCCTTTCATGGGCCCCCATGTGATATCATGTACAATAACATAACCTGTTTAGATCCTTGTGTATTGATTGGGGTACGGAGGAGTAGAATTGGACATGTGAATAATACACCAGTAGTATCTTATCAGAATCTCTTCCATAGTGTCTTATCAGAATCTCCTATGCCATTTACATGTCCATATTGTACTCTGACTCACTAGCCACTGTTAGTCTCTATTATAGTAGATATTCTGTTACAGCTATTTCTCTGTTTACATACTGCACTTCTTTCAGTACTTGTATCTTACTTTACTGCATGATTATATTTTCTAACCTGCTATGAACTGTTGAGATGTAATGTGCTCGCTCCTGTCCTGACTGGACATGTTGATAAATTTTACAGATAGCCTGGAGGTTGTCTGCTAGCCTAGAGGAGACAGTAGAGGTTGCATAGATAGCTAGGGTTTTTGCTTATAGTTTATTTTCAATCATCTTGAGTTGTATTTATGGATTACTGTATTTGGGTTTTGAGATGTATTCTGAGTTTGTATCTTAGACACTTAGACTTCTATCTGTTGTATCTCTTTTCGATTTCATGTTTTATCTATCTTCCTTTATGCTCTACCTTAGATGTGATTGAGTTTACATTCTGCTATGTCACCCCCATTCGGGGAGTATAAACTGTTTAGTCTTATACTGTTAGATGCATTGAGACCTAGGACAGCATTCTACCGCCGACACTGCGGCGTAGGCTGGGCGTTGTTACGTTCTCGTGCCCTAACTCTAGGGTGCGGGTCGTGACACGTTTTTAGTGGTGGCCCATGCAGGTCGAGTTTGTGTAGTGGTATTCGAACTAGAGTACCACTACAGCCTGCAGTAGGATTAGGATATATTTTTGAAGATACTCAATCACAATTAGGATCCCTTGAGAGATTCCTGGGACGACCCTTGAGAATCTTGTTTAACTCCGATTTGAAAACTCTTTTCTGTTTTCCTTGATTTGATTTATCTTTACTTTCTGCTATTGAATTTGATTTTGATGGATTATTATTGAATTTGAGTTTGTATTTATTGATTTTGATGAAGATTGTTGAAATTTGAATCTTGATGTTAGCTATAGCATCCGAGTTTGTAGTTATATGATTTGAAGGATTTGTTCATTTCTGAATTTTGATGTTCGTTGATAAATTTGATTTTTTTTGGTATTCATTGTTGATTTAATTTAATTTTTGGCAAGATGAAATTATATGGGCTAGGTCATCTAAGTTATGAAAATCTTGTCTTCTATAGTCACATTAGCCAGCATGGTGAGGACATATAGTCTGATTTTGGATATATTTCCCGGGTGTGGAAATTTAAGGTTTTCGCAGCCAAGCTAGCGGCATCGCGAAAATGTTAAATACCATGATTCTAGAGGTATGTGCATAAGTCAAGGACTCTGTGATTATCGTAGCCTTGCTCACTAGTATGACGAGGATTTAGAGTACCATGATTTTGGATAGACGCATATGATTATCAGATTGTACCTTAAATGTTTTCGAACATGTTTTTGCTACTTTTGTTTCAGTCATTCAAAAAAAAAAGAAGAAATTATTGTTGTTTTGTTTTGTTTCTCATTGTTTACTTAGGATGTAGCTTTAGCTATTTTTATAAACCTTGTGTAACTTCTTACAAAAATTTATTTCTTCTTAATACAATAAACCAATGATTTTGCTAGGCCTTATTTTGGATTTGGTATTATAATTCTTGTTTCAAAAAAAATGGGTCCCTCTTTTAAATAGATAAGCAGAACAGATTCTATTATTTCTTTTCCTGCCAATATTTTTACTACCATCATTCCTTGTCTTATATACCTGTCCTGATTATATCAATTCCATGTCTCGTATATAATTCTGTCAGCTATACCTTGACAACTCTTGAATCTTCATATCATTTTACCTGAGAAATGTTAAGGAAGTGACGTAAATTATGTAGCTCAGAGAAGACGTAACTGGTTATTTTATGATGATCTAAAGAAAATCAAATGTGGAGTGTTCCATATGGAAACTTGAGATAGAAATGTGGTAAAGGTCTCGAATAGAATAAAGAGATGTATACTGCCAATCTGGAAACAATTACATTTAGAGAAATTTTGGGATTATGAGATAGTTTATAGGTGTATTCAAAACTAATGAGAATATCAGAGGTCAACCTAGTTTTGAGAACTTAGAAAATCTTGGTTATTGATTCTGGGAAAAACTTTTACTCTGAGGCTATGTAGAAGGTTAGTAATGGAAAAGAGAAGTTAATTGTGTTTAATAAGGATATTAAACAAGATGTTGCGAGGAAATGACTAGGGATAGAGAGAGCACAAAGTTATGGAAGTTTAGAGATTGTTGTGAAATATTTTTAGGAGAATAATATTCAAGGGTGTATGTCGAAGAAAATACGGAAGTTGATTTTATGATGAAAGATAAGTTTTGTAAGGCCTAGAGATTTAAATTAAATAATACGAGGAGAACAATTTGAACAAGTTCAAGGAATTCGTAAACGGGATTTAGAGGTTTTGGGTCAAATTTAAGACAAGGTGAAAGAACATTGAAATTTAAATAAATGGTTAATGTTGATTCCTAAATGTGAGGGTTGTGCTTCAAGAGTGATGTTTGGAAATTGGGAATTGCCTACGGTAGTCATGGTAAGGGTTTAAGTAAAGGTTAAATTTTCATATGGAGACTGGTGAGGTAAAGATATGATTGGCAAGTTATGACCAGATGAACTTAAGAGTATCAGAAGCAGATGACTAACTCGATCTTCATTATTTTTGTGCAATAATTACCACCTCTTGAACTCCCACTTTCTAATTGAGATCCTTGACGTTCCTTATCGTGACTTTGATATTCGGAATGTAATACTAGTTGTTACCCTCCAACAAATCTTATATGCAAAACCTAGACGAGCTCACCTTCGTGTAGGTATATCATGTCCCACTAAAACCCGTCTTCTTGTACTCTATTTTCTTGATATGATTTTCTGGTCAACTGGCTAAACTATAACCTCTACCATTATACTAAATTTCTTCTTATTTCAATTAGAAATCCAGCCTTGACTCAATTCTTTCGACCCGACATGTGATGGTGTTCTGCTTGTTTCCTTAGATGCTTAACCTTGTACCTTATCTGATTACTTGACCCGTTGGTTAAGAAACTTGGACTATGTAATTCCTTTCATCATTACCACCCTTATACCTTGTGCTGCTAAATTAGCCTTAGTTTTGCAAGCTTATCTATTTTCGAGCTTGGTCATGACATATTTTATTGGGTGGCCACCCACTAACATATTGTCTAATCAGAACCGGTACATGATGGTCTGATCAACCTATTGCACTTTGGTTCGCTTTTTTTCATGTATCAATCTACGAGAATGGAGACATAGTTAAACTTGACCCTAGAGTCTCATTCGCGACAGCCTTGACAATTCTCCTTGAAATCTTTTCATCGCCTATGAACCTCGTATTCGTACTCAGTCGAATTAAATTTAATCATGACCTGAACCTCCATCATTGGATGCTCGTGCTCATACTTTGATTTCATTGATTTTCCTTCTTGCCCAAATCTCGTTTTATCCCGAAATTGATCAACTTAGATCGTGTCAAGACAAAAATCTATTTGTGATTTGTTGTGCCTAAATTTTCAATTTTTGCCATTTTATGGAATAGTAACCTTTTAATAATATTCTTAGTTGCTTGTTAATGACCAATTTTTATATAGGATGGTAGACAGCCCTACAACCTTGATGATTGTTGTTCCCTTACCTTCCCAATTAGGACACCCTAGATTGTTTGTGTGTTGATACCATAGTACTGTTTTGACCTAGAATGATTAGTGTACCTAGGTGAGACTTCCAACTGCTACGGTATGTCCTGACCTTGTATACTATTCCTTCAAATTGCATAATTTAGATAAAAAAAAAATTTAGACCTTGATTGTTGGGAAATAGGGACGTCACTCCATTAGTATCAGTTGTAGATATATATGGGTTAGTCCTTGATGTGGGAATGTGTGTCAATAAACATGTAGCTTAGGAGATTTAGGAGAGATTATAGTATCAGCCTTGATAGGATGTACTAGTCTTTTGGTGAGTATAAATGTGTTATGAGAGATAGGGGCCTATATGTCTTAGTAATGCATCGTTCCTATGGTAATAGAATGTATTAATAGATGGTTAATAGGAAGATAATAGTTTGAGCATACCTATAGCCTATGATCAGTTCCTTTTCATCCTTAGTTAAGACCACTTTAAAATAGGTCCAGTCCCTTGGATATAGGTTCCAGTCCATATTCTATTGAAGTTCCATTACCGCCGTACAGCAGAGCAGTATTGGAGGTATTCCTAGATTGACACTTTTTAGATGTCCGTTTATTATTCCAGTGTTAGGAAGTGTTACCTTAGATATTGGGTAGGTTAGAGGCTCTAGAAGGAGTACTATCGATCTTAAATTTCGAGGACGAAATTTTTCTAAGGTGGGTAGAGTTGTAGCACCCAGTTTCCCAAATGAGGGTAATTTTGAAATTTCGTGTTTATAATTATTTTAATAATGATATTTAATTCATGATATAATTTTTGGTGATTTTAAATCATTTTAAAATTATTTAAATCAATGACTTGTGGTTTTGACGTTTTGCTAGTGAAATCCTAGAGACTGTTTGACCTAGAGCCTAACCATGTGATTATGATATTTTAATGTCATTTTTGGCCTAAGGATTTTTTTGCATTTGACCTCTTTGAATTATTTTGATATTATTTTATTATTTATGATATTGTTTTGGGGTTATTTGAGTCGGGTTCGAATTTTAACTCAATCCGACTTGAAACGGAGACCCGGGGGTAGTTTGACTCTAGTGGGACCCACACACTAGTTAGGCATGGACCCGAGGGTAGTTTGACTCTCTCTCTTGTTCTTCCCCAAATTCCTAGAGAGCAATCCCTAGCAATTTCTCCACCAAATCCTTCCATTTCACCACCAAATCTTCTTCTTTCCTTCTCCATTCTAGCCAAGGAGGAAGCTACCCAAGTTTGGGAGGATTCGGAGCTCGTTCGTGTCCTTTTGGAATCTCTACGTGTCGGTGTCGCTCCGGGAAGGCTTTTCTTCGATTCGATCTACCGGGAGGTATAAATCCCTTCTCCTTTTCATTTTCTCATGCATATAGGTCTATTTTGAACCCATAGGAATGACCCCCATGGTTGTATCTCCATTTGTGTCCATTTCGTGTCCATTTGGAGGTCATAGGAGTGTCCTTTGTGTTGTGGTTGTGTCCATGTGGGAAAACCCCAAATTTGGACACACTATGTGTTGTTGTTATGTATGAATGAATTATTACATGTTTAATCTCATATTTTTGTATTGGAGATGTGTTCTATAGTGTCTCATATATATATATTAGTGTAGAGAGTGAGTTCTTGATATATTATGTTATATACTTATGTTCTTTTGTCTCAAACTACCTAAATCTGTCATGATTTTTATCCACGTTTTTAATTTCAGCCCTAGCTTAGAAATGGCATAACTTTTGGCTCAAAGCTCGGTTTAATCTTTCGTTTTTTTTAAAAGAAGTGTATTGAAGTTAGCTTTCCAAAAACATGCATTAATAGGCCTAATTCTTTCTGTAACTTTCTGGAGAATTATTTGAGTGTCAGCTGTACGAAAGACAAACGCGTTCTCGGTATTTTCGCGATTCCGGGAGTTTCCGGAAACGAAAACGCGATCCGTTTGAAGTTTTGGAAAGCTAACACATAGATCTATAACATACTTTAATCCTAGATTTTAATTCATGCTGAGATGGTACAGTATTGATTATTAGTAGGAGTTACTATTCGGTATATGCATTTTGTGCACCCTTGTGTGTAATATAATGTTCTATTTGATTTTAACCCGTGTTAATGTATATACATTATGTAATTAAATAGAGAATGCAAGCATGAGTAAATGTTTAAATAAATGATGTATGAGGTGTAAGTATCCTATCTAATGTAAGCATGTATAAGTATGGCTTGTAATGAATATGTAGGTTCCATAGTATGTAATGTATGGTGCATATAGTAGTGCAAGAGAATAAATGAATGATGAATGAATGCAAGCATGAATGTAATATAATAATAGATGTAATGTATGCAATATACAAGTTAATGAGATGTAATGTTCTATGTTAACACAAATCCTATATTACCTCATGTACCCCCTTATGTTGACACTATCACACTTGACACATTGTTCACTTACACTTTGACACTCTTTGATATGTATACACTATGTATGCCCATTTAACCCTCACTTGCCCCTTTGCCATGTTCACATACACACACATAGCCTCTTAAATAAGTATTTATGAATATAGTTAACTTAGCTATGTATGTATATTATATATATGTTAGCATATTGTGTTGTAATATATAAGTTTATATAACCATTTGAAATGCCATGATTATAGACCTAATGTTGAATACCAATATATGCATGTGTATATATGTGTAGACATATATAGCTTAAAGTAATAGATTTTCTAGTGTATATCCAATGTGAATTCTTGCCTATTTGAGTATTGAATAATTGCATGCTATATAGAGTTGGGTGTATGTTGGCTTGTATAGCCTTGTATTGATGTGTGCTTGCTAGGATAGTCTTGGTTAGGCCTAGTAAGACTTGCTGGGTTAGGACATGACCTAGTTTGACCTAGTTGACTAGTGCAGTTGACCAGAGTTGACCAAGGGTTGACTTTGGCCTAGTTTGACCTAGATTCATGTAGAATGCATTGTAGTGCTTTATATTACCCTTCTGGACATGTGACTTGTGCTGTTCTAATTAGGAGCCAAACACCTCTCCTCGGACAGTATCTTTACCTTGGACATTCAGCTATCAGGCGAGTACATTCTCTGATCATTTCATATCCTGCTTAGAATTATTTCCTGCAGTAGATTACTTTACTTGTACTGTCACGATGGTCACACGGATTGGTACTATATGGATCTCTACATGCGATATTATCCCCCTCGGGAGCATCGGGTACATTGTGTCATGTGCGTTCCACTTTCATCATGTACTCCTGTGATTTCATTATACATGTACACTCCTGTGAATCTTGTACTCTCATGTTCACGGAGCCCCCATGTATACTATCATGTGCACCCTTTCATGGGCCCCCATGTGATATCATGTACAATAACATAACCTGTTTAGATCATTGTGTATTGATTGGGGTACGGGGGAGTAGAATTGGACATGTGAATAATACACCAGTAGTATCTTATCAGAATCTCTTCCATATTGTCTTATCAGAATCTCCTATGCCATTTACATGTCCATATTGTACTCTGACTCACTAGCCACTGTTAGTCTCTATTATAGTAGATATTCTGTTACAGCTCTTTCTCTGTTTACATACTGCACTTTTTTCAGTACTTGTATCTTACTTTACTTCATGATTATATTTTCTAACCTGCTATGAACTGTTGAGATGTAATGTGCTCGCTCCTGTCCTGACTGAACCTGTTGATAAATTTTACAAATAGCATAGAGGTTGCCTGCTAGCCTAGAGGAGACAGTAGAGGTTGCATAGATAGCTAGGGTTTTTTCTTATAGTTTATTTTCAGTCATCTTGAGTTGTATTTATGGATTACTGTATTTGGGTTTTGAGATGTATTCTGAGTTTGTATCTTAGACACTTAGACTTCTATCTGTTGTATCTCTTTTCGATTTCATGTTTTATCTATCTTCCTTTATGCTCTACCTTAGATGTGATTGAGTTTACATTCTGCTATGTCACCCCCATTCGGGGAGTATAAACTGTTTAGTCTTATACTGTTAGATGCATTGAGACCTAGGACAGCGTTCTACCGCCGACACTGCGGCGTAGGCTGGGCGTTGTTACGTTCTCGTGCCCTAACTCTAGGGTGCGGGTCGTGACACTCTTCGTATATAACACTAAAAGTTTCACTTTTGGAACAACTTAGATACTTATAAGTTGACAGGTCCATGTGACAACTATCATATCTAGGAGTATCAAAGAATTTGAATTGGTATATTTAAACATGGTTTGTGTTGAAGCTAAATGGCTCCGATATCTTACTATGTATATATCAAATATATTATCAAAACTGAGTAAATCAAGCATCTTATTATGCATATGCATGATCTACATATTTCTGTACCTGCCTTTTAAATAAATTATGCTAAAAGACTGCTAAAGCATGATCTTATGAATTATAAGATGAACAGGTACATACAACTGTATTTCAAGATATTAAAAAAGGCATAAAGGAAAAAAAAATGTAGTTCTTGACTATAAAAGTCATAAAAGAACTTTACATATCTCTTGACAAAGAGTCTGTTTACTCTTGATGAAGAGTTTATCTAGGAAATTAATCCTAGAATCATCGAGGGAGGTGGATTAAGCCCATAATTGAGTCACCAGCAGTGGCAACCTAACCGAGTCTGACTGGAGATCCCAAGAAGTCGGTTTAATGGATAGGAACAAGATAGACTAGGTGACTATTATGGAATACTGACCCTGAGATTAAATTCTCTTAAAATAAATGCCCAAGAGGCTGTACATGTGTACATGGATACCCCATCCCTATGGTGACAATGTTCATGTGTTATAAGGTTAGGGTGAGTTTTAGCTCTTAATAAGTCCAAGTATAATATATAGGGTTGATTCCTATCACCAACCCTTGAGGACTTACCTATATAAGAGGTCGTGAAGGCCGCGACTATAGAACATGGCGATCCTAGACAACTCTCATGAATATGTAAAAGTGCGCATGGCCAATCTAACGCGCCACCCGATAGACCCAAGTATCTCTAGCGTACTATGTGTGTTATTTTCTGAATCTTGTTCAAGAAGACTAATTCAAGGCGTAGCCCATCAAACTCTTTTTCAGACAAAGACAATAGTCACTACGTGAGATTCAAGGCTGTAGTTCATCTCATTTATGCATAGTATAAACTTGTCCAGATCTTTTATACTCATATTTTTCCTTATTCAGAACTTGATTTTTTTTGGGGGGGGGGGGGGGGGTGTGGTTGGTGCTGCTGCTGCTCCTTTTCTCAAAAAACAATTTCCCTCACCAATTAAACCTTTTGCTTGTTATTAAATTATGAAATGTTTGGACACATTTAATCTTGTCCAGGTTCTTTGAACCACATTTTTTCGATGTGTTTTGTATCTGTAACGTCTGGTTTTATTGCCATTGATTTGTTCATTTGTAACTTCTGGATTAATTGGTCTTTATTTCTATCCGTTGGAATTCGCTTATATATTGGGTCATCTTCCTCAACACAGAAAAAAAAATCTTACGTAAAATATCTCTCTAAAATCTTCTTCTCTGAAACTCTCACTTCTTCACATCCTTGCTTTGGGCAGAGCTAAGTCGGAGTCAATCTCTCCAAGCTGTGTGCAACAAGGAGATACCGATAGAGCGGGAGTTTTACCACTAGGAGCATTCGGAACAAGTCTGCACATAGACCCGAATTAATTCTTAGGGCAGTGCTTCGTGCGAGACTTCCCTGGAGGCCGATAACCTTTATTTTTCTTTGTTTTGTTTGCAGATTTTTTAAAATGGAGAAAGAAAATCATTCTAACATTTTCCACAAAAGAACCAAACATATTGAGGTGGATTGTCACTTCGTTAAGATGTAGTTATGCACGGTTCACTTGTTCCTAAGATCAACACGCCGATCTATTCACAAACCCAGTAGCTTCAGTCACATTCTTTGTGTTATGTACAAAGCTAGACATGCATGATATATATGCTGCAGCTTGAGGGGATGTTAGAACATATGCTCCAGCTTGAGGGGATGTTAGAACAATTAACGTTTATATATACTTGGTAACTCTTTGTACTCCTTAGTCCCATTGGCCAGAAACCAAAGAGGGAGGCTCACCCTCTCGTACAAATATGTACTCCATATTAATGAAACTATCACTATGAGTTCAGTCTCCTTGCATGTACTTGTTGTCCAATGTAATTAATCCAACATCTGAAACTGAACTGGCATAACTTTGGATGACCTGCATATACAAAGATTTTCCTTTGTGGTGTTCTTAGCTCTCATGTTGTCAATGCATGGAAAGAACTCAAAAGTCTTAGTAGCTGCCTTCGAGCACGCACAAAAGATAAGTTACAAATTCAACAAAATATTTTAGTCTATTGAATTGGAGGAATAAACATATTGCCGAGCTTTAGTATTGTTGGAACAAACTTCAAAATGTAGCATTTTCAGCCATAAGCTTGAAAATATAAAGAAGACACTATAGGAAGTGGGAATATATTGCATCGGAGGAAGACATCACAAAATTCTAGCAATGTAGTAATAAACTTGAAACTATATAAGGAAATGGGGACAAACTTACCTCTCCAATGGTTGTAGCATTCTTCTTGCTCTGGCGGAAGAGCTTCACTACGCAGCACAATAATATCTGCAGATACCATGAAGATTTTAAAAAATGGCTGTGCCTCTACCCAAGTGGTTATATCTCAAAGCTTAAATCCTTCAATTAGAAACCAGAACATGTTCCAACTAGAAGTCTGCATACTGGAATAGGCTGATAAAATAAACGTGCTATACTAACAGTAGCACACAACACAATGACTAGTTAGAAGATTCCTTTTCAGGTTAAAGAAGTGAAAATATATTATCCCCACATCCCGTCAATGAGAATTAATGAAACAATGCCCAAGTACAAATTGAGGTTCTCCTAGAACACATTTTTTAGAAGAAAGTCAAAGTACTACTGAAACCAACAGTTAGCCAGCCATCCAGTCACAAGCTCATCATATAGCTAGAACCTACAACAGTCGTGGGCAGAGTATAGGACAAGAATCCTCCACATGAGCAATCTTTTGTAACTGAGAAGATGACGTTACCCCAGAAATCTACCATAACATATAAACATGATCAATTAGTGTTTTGAGTTTTAACTAAGTAATGTTTATTTTAGTAGAAAGATTGCATAAAGAATAGGATGTAGCCGTTTCCATGCCTCGAGATAAGGATTTATTTCAGATTTTAGAAAATAGAGAGATTGATTGAGAATAAATTGAGTTGAGAATAGTCAAGCCAACCCTAAGTTTATTTCTCAAAATCTATGTTGTTAGTATCTTACTATGCGATACGATATGATACGACATGCTACCATTACCTAGACCCGATACGATGATATATATAGGCTGATAGGTAGTACCGGTCTGTTTACTTGAATAATGTAATATATACTTAAGAAATTGGATTCTGGAACTAGAATGACCTGTAAAATGAAAGAAATAAAACATTTATGAGAAAATTACATTAAATTATATTCCTATATACCCGATACTACATGATACATGAGATGATACACAAGCAAACCGAAACACAAATTAGCAAACCGATACACAATACTACACGATTTTAAACAACCTAACTCAAAATATTTTCCTCAATATTGCTTTTGTGATTGATGGTTTTTGCAACAGGATCATCATCTTGGTCAATCGTTACCGTCGTCACCTTCCTAGCCATCTTCGTTGTCATCACCATTCGAACTTCGACGAATTCGAGATTATGTAGACAGAATAGGCCTCTGAGCATTTCAATTTAACTATTGAGGGCAAATATAGATAGTTCCCCACCAATTCAGTCTTAATTGACTTCACAAGTATGACTACAAAAATTAGGGAATGCAGCAAAGACTGACAATTCAATAAACCAGCAAATTATGTATCTGAGTTAAAGAAGCCCAAAGCTAGCTAGTGTTGTGAGCAGGACTAGAACCCCAGAGATATTCAATATCTCAAGATATTAAAGAAAAAAAAAATCATGAACATAATCTGACTGATATTTTGTACCAATGCTTACCTGTTGATGTTGTGGAAGAGACTGTACGGTATCCACTACAGCTGACTTGAATGCCTTTGACAAAGCAATATCCATATGATCAAAACTCACCTGCATTACATTCAATTCCATTTCTTGTAGGTGATGCACCATTATAATTGATTCATGTTTCAGCATTAGACTGCATCCAACTTAATAGCATAATCCTTCCATGTATTGTACCAAAACTACAAGGTAAACTTGTATAATGACCTACAGTATTATGAAAATCTTATTCTTAAGCATTGTAATTTTACCTTATGACAAGGAAGTTAGGTCTTAGTAAGTACATGCTATCAAGTACACAACAATGTGAATGCATCTATATAGTCCTTAAAAGAAGGGAACTATTTCATGCAGAATAGCTTCTACAGAACTAGGTGTCCAGTGCTGTCAAAGAGATAAAACCTCTGAACTGAAGAATTTGCTAAAAAGAAGTTTTTGCTAAATTCATGTATCTGATACCATAGCATGTTTCTGGGCTTACTCCCTACATTATCTTTGGGTTTTGTACTACTATGAAGTGTCAGCTACAATAAACTAATATGCTACCGAGAGGGTGGTCCAGTGGTAGATAAGGTAAGGGAGGGATGAGTGAGCGTGGGTCCAGAATCCTAGTCTGGGCAAAAATTTAATTAAATAGGAGGGAGTCTTGGTGCTAGTAGCCCAGAAATGGACGATTATTAATGACTGACCTTGTCTCACAAAAACACTAATTAATATGCTTTAATTTGATATCTGATGAGCACAAGTCCTAATTCAATATCCAGAAACAACTGAGCAAGCTCATCTAGCAAAAGCTTGGTTTAAACCTTCACATATAGGAAAAAGTAATTCATACATTGGAAACTATGCATGGCAATATTTAAGTTTTCTCTCTAATAGTGAAGTCCCCTTAAACCATTTTCTTTATTTACGCCATAATAATAACTGATTAAAAGTCATTATATTGGTAAGTTGATCCATAATTATGCAACAATGATATGAAATTGAAGAAAATAACTACAAATGCACGCTACTGTGTAGATAGTAATAAATATAAGCTTTGCATTGCCTGCATGCCGAATAACTTACAACGTTGGTTTCTTGTTTAGTTGTTGCATCCCTAAGCTCTGCCTCAAGCACCTCAATTGCACTCCTTAAATGAAATCACAGAAAGCTTGTTAAGATATCTCATATCTATAGAGAACATGCAGAAGTCAAAGCTGTCAACAATATACATGGAATAATATACATGAAGCAGTTCAAAGAATATGCATGTTTCGGCTGGTTTGACTGTGATGAGGATTGATAGGTAAATATTTAATATTCCAACATGTCCCTGCAGGTTGAATCTCCATTTTGGGCAGAGAGGTTCAATATATTTTTTTAAAGTCCACTTAAAATGTGTGCCAGAGATTTGAAACCGGTTTACTCTTGATATCATGTTAAAGTCCTTACCCGCTACACCAAAACTCTAGAGTTTTGATGAGAGTTGAGGGTAAAATATTTATATTATTCCAACACAAAAGCCAGCGAACAGGCTTACTATATCTTTTCTCAATGATGTAGTTACAGAAGGAAACAAAGACAACAGAGTACAATCAAAATACAGCACTATGAAAGGTTAATGCCAAAAAGTAAATGCAAACTTTGACACCACAACCCATCAGCCAAACAGGACAAGACCAATGCATGGGCCTCGGCTACATTATCACTTTGGCCCACTTCCCAAAATGGTTAACCTGGTTGTACCCATGAGAACCAAAAACTCAAATATAAACCAAACAAACTCTCATCTCACAACTTATGTGGGACAAAATATCGGGATGCAGTCTCCCGTACTCAAAGACATGGTGCCCTCACCGCAGCCCATGCAAAAGGCCATGTCTCATCCTACTAGCTAGCTTTGATGCCATTTGTCAAAGCCTGACGAGGTCCCGCCAGGACATGACCCATGCATGGGCCTCATGCGCATCATCACTTAGCCCACTCTCCAAAATGGTTCACTTGAACACATGAGATCCACACAATCAAATATAAAGCAATCAAACTATCATCCTAACTCCTATGGAACTAAGTCTTGGGGTTGCACACAAAATTTGTAAGGTTAACTATGTCTGAGTATATGATCTTGAAGCCTTGAAGAGCACATGGAAAGTTGAAAAGTTCCACAGAAATTTGAAGAAATCCCAATAAGTGCATTGTTCAGTAGTTTTGATTGCAAGACAGGACCTACTTGTGACAGCTGATTCTTTTTCTTTATCTTTTCCCTTTATATAGAGATAAGTAACAGCTGATTGTAAGACCACTTGGAAGAGATTGAACAAACTGTACACTAGCTATTTCATAACATTGATGACTAACTAACATACCAAAAACCTTAAATGGAAGAGGAATTAATTTCATCATCACAGAGACTATAGAAAGTCTAGACGAAGGGGTAGATGATACAACTCGTTGTAGGGACATTTATCTCTATGACACATTACGCCAAAGAGTGAAGGAATGACAATCCAAGGGAAGAGGAATTAATTAGATAAATCATTTACAATAAGACTTCAGATGTGAAGTCCAAATCAGATATAATTCTCTCACTGGCAAATTAGATCGGCTTCAAAGTGGAGTGCTCAAAAGTAGCTGGTAAATTTTGCATTTAAAAAGAGAGCTTCATACACTACTTCTCTGGGACATATCAAGGGATCCAAGGACATGATCTCATTTTATTAAAGTTCTGAAAGATACGGGAGTCATCAATGCATTTTGAGTCTTTGACACAAAATTAGTTAAATGCAGCTAATATTCCAATGAAATCAATCAATACGCTAAACAGAACAAATTTATCTACCAAGTTTATGTGGTAGCAGATTTCATTCATCTACAAGGCATCAATATACATAATGCAGATAATATACATTGACACCAATTTAAACATACCTGCACACACCAAGCGCTTTTCTCATGTCACCTGATGCAGCTGCGACTTTCTGTTATAGTCATAAAAACTGTCAGTTTAAAGTACAAAATATGCTTTATTGTTGTGCAAGGTTAAAAGTGGACATGATTAAACACCAGGTGCTCATTTACTGTAACCTGGTGTAGATGTGACTTCCGTGATAGTAATATGAAGTGTGTTAGCTTAGCTTTATATTGTTCAAGTCTAAGAAGTGACATAATGGTTACTAGAAACCTATAAAACATGGTAGTGCAAAAATTGAGAGATTCTTATAAGTATCTATAAAGAACTTGTATATGCTAGGAAGGACATTTTTGTAGGAGTTTTCACGATGAAGAATACTTCAAGATGTTGACATGCATCCAGTCCAGGACTATGATAAATTCTAGCAGCGAAAAGCTTACTCGCTAGGAGAGCTCTGTTCTAGTCTTTTGGAGTCTGTATTCTTGTTTCCATCATGTTACCGGAGTGATCCCCTTTTGTAATTGGGACATGTCTTGTTAATTATTTTTCATGAAAAGTAACTGGAATGTGTTCCCACTTTTTATCCTCATAAAAATGGTCCTCCAGTATACCAAATTAAGATGCAAGGGAATGTTAGATGTCCATTTTAAGCTTTTCCTTCCACTAACTTATTTAAGGTAAGAAAAACTAAGATTATTTACTTTGTTTTAGACAGGTGAAGTATGGTCGATGTAGAGAAGATTAGGCCTATTATTGCAATTGATAAATAACTTTGCTTCTTGTCAACCTAGTATATACTATACTCTACTTTTACGTCAAGGAATTTTCAAAGTGATTATGGGACTAGGGTTATTACACCAAGTTAAGAAATGGAGTGAGTGAACCTTTTAAGTCTTTATTTATGAAGAACTGTTGGATAATTGAAAGTACCATTTTGCTTTATCACTTACGTCCCAAGAAAAACACCAATGAAGAATTTGTTGGTGTTTTTCCTTAGAGACTAGAAAGATAGTCCCACATTGCCTAGGCCAAATGGATTGTATCTCTATATAAAGCTTTGCATGTGTTGAGAGATCACATGAGGTGTGGCACATGGGTGTCATGTGGGAGTATTTTTCTAGTGAAAAGAAGGCTAACCCAACAAAGAAGCATTAATGCTTTTTGTCATGCTCATGGGATAATTTTTCTATGGAGCTAAGCCCCGAAGGGGCTCAGCGACTCGGAGTCGGCTCGGGCTCAAGGGCGCAAAGTGGCGCTTTGTTGGTGCACTTTGCACTTAGCAAAGTCAGCATCTGCACAAGGCGCCTTGTGCGCAGTTGATGCGCTCATGCACTCGTCTTCTGCGCGAGTCACATGCGCAGGTGTACACACAGGAGACGCGCAGGAACCGCGGGACTGCAATGCTGCGCTGCGCGCACCTGCACGCTTGCTGTGTTGCGCTGCGCACCTGCGCACTTGCGGTGCTGCAGCATTGCTATGCTACTGCGCGGTTGTGCTGCTTTGCAGCTACACGCGCACAGACGGGCTGAGTAGGCTAAGGAGCACAGGCGGTTTATGATGTGACTGATTAAAAGATTTAAGCGGTTATGGAAAGATTACGTCAATTAATCAAATCCATCTTTTGTGGGATTTGAATTTAATTTATTCAAACCTTTCCATTATTCGCTCCTATCGTTTCGCAATCAGTTACAGCCAGGATTAGGATTAGGTTTCGGCCCTCCTCTATAAATACTCTCTTCGTGCCTTTAACTTACGCTGAAATTAAGAGACGAAGAGAGCTGTGCTGCCATTGGAGTCCATTGGAGTTCTTCGAATTCGAGAAAGGACGTGACAGCGAGCGTTCCATAAGTTCTTTCAAACTTATTAGTTCCTGGGAGCAGATCACAATCGGACAAATCTTGCTTTGAGCAACGGTGATCTTAATCACCCCAGCAAAACAATTGTGATCTGAATCACTCAAGAAGAATTGCGGTGATCTTTATTTCGCATGCTAAGTTGTTTTTATCCTTCCAGCAGAATTGCGGTGATCTTTTTTCGCCTGCTAAATTGTTGTTATCCATCTCTTTCTAAGAGATCGAGATTTCCATCTAACGATCTGTTTCGGAAATAACAATCTCAAAGCAAGCTTCAAATCTGATGGAGAACAACCGTGCACAACATCTCGATACAAGTTTTAAACTTGAGAAGTTTGACGGGGAGCATTTCAACGTCTGAAAGAGAAAGGTCAGCCTTAATCTTCAACTCATGAGCATCGACTATGTGTTGATAGATCCTAAGCCTTTGATTCAAAAGGGTGAGAATGCTCGAAGGGTTGCTGAAGCCACGGCTTTGCAGTCGAAGTGGAGACAGGATAACAACCTCTATAAGTTGTTGATCCATAACTCAATGGAGGACTCTCTGGCGGAGTCATACAGCAAAACGGTCAATGCAAAGGACGTCTGGGAGTCTGTAGAGAATCTCTACAAGGCAGATGAGAACAAAAACAAGATCCATGTAATCGAAAAGGTCTGGAGGATGCGATTTGAGGACGACAAAATAATGTTGCCTCAAGTCAAAGAGTTCATCAAGTTACGTCAGAAGTTGGCGGATGACGGCATGCCCTTGGTCGATGCTTTTGTCGCCGAGGGTATTGTCGCCAAGCTCCCACCTGGGTAGAGCAACTTCATCGCGGACATGCACCACAAGAAGATGGAAGTGGATCTAGAATGCCTCTTGCACTGGATACATGTTGAAGACGAGTTGAGGGCTCAACTCAAAGTGGATGCCTTATCCAAGCAGATGGCTAAGGCGAACATGGTGCAAGGAGGAAATTTTAAAAAGAAGCAGAAGACTCCCTACCAAAAAAAAGATGTTCACCATCTGAAGGTGAAGTCGGCTCAGTTCAAGCCCAAATCCAAAGAACTTAGGACTTGTTTCAACTGTGGCAAGAAATGCCACTGGAAAAGGGACTGCAAAGAAAAACCAAAACAAAAGGAGGAAGGTGAGGCTAACTTTGTTGCTATGATTGCACAGGTTGACTCAGCTGGGATTGATACGGACTGGTGGATAGACACTGGAGCCTCATGTCATGTTTGCTCAAAGATGGAGGGGTTCACTATGTACCAACCTGTTTCTGAGAAGGTTACGGTGACGAACCAGACACAAGCTAAAGTACTTGGAATCGGGACGGTGGTATTGCAACTGACTTCGAGGAAGTTGCTGATGCTTCAGAATGTGAAGCACGTACCTGCTATAGCCAAGAACCTGATCTCTGGAAGCCTGTTCTGCAACGCAGGCTTGAGGATGGATATTAACGTTGGTCAAGTCGTTATGTCCTATAAAGGAACATACTTCGAAAAAGCTTTCTGTACCAAAGGAATGTTTAAACTTCAACTTGTAACTCCTATGGAGAAATTTAGTACAATTTCTTCTTCTGGTTATTCTCTTGAGTTGTAGTATAATAGACTAGGACATGTTTATTGTAAAAGAATAAACAAGATGTCTAGTCTAGGGCTTATCTCCAAATATGGGGGTAAGAAGTTGGAGAAGTGTGAGGTCTGTGCGCAGACAAAGATCACAAGAAAACCGTTCAAGCGGGTAAACCAAAATACAAATTTTCTGGAGTTGGTACACTCAGATATCTGTGACTTTAAACAGTTCTCCACAAAGGCCAGGATGAAGTATTTCATTACTTTCATCGACAACTTCTCAAAGTACGCATTCGTTTATATGCTCAAGTCTAAAGATGAAGCGTTTGAGAAGTTTAAGGACTTCAAAGCTGAAACCAAGCGTCAAACCGGACAACAACTCAATAGACTCAGAAGTAATCAAGGTGACGAGTATAGGTCTCATGAATTTAAATCGTTCTGCAGAGAACATGGAATTATCAACGAGACAACTGCTCCGTACTCTTCTCAATCAAATGGTATTGCAGAAAGGAAGAACGGAATGTTAACAGAGATGATGTACTCAATGTTGTTGACTGCGGGTCTTCCAAATTGCTTTTGAGGTTAAGCAGTGCTTACGGCTATGTTCATATTAAACAGAGTGCCGCATACAACTTCGGAAGTCACTACTCATGAACTCTGGTTCAAGGTCAGACCCAACTTGAATGTCATTCGAGTGTGGGGGTATCTGGCGTATGTGAAGCTTCCGGATTTGAAAATTCAGAAGCTGGAATCAAGGACTACGAAGACTATATTCCTGGGTTATGCTGATAGGAGTGATGCTCGGAGGTTCCTTGATATTGAGTCAAATCATATCATTGAATTTCGCGATGCAGAATTCTTTGAAGATAAATTTGTAAGGCACAAGAACATTGTTCTCACGAACATTCCGAAGAACAATGCGAGTGCACAGGAGGCTCAAGTTCCTTACGAAGAGTAGTTCATGAAGATGTTGTTGTTGCAGAAACAACTGTTGAACCGGAAATCGCAGAACCTGTATCTAAGCAAGTGAGGAGACAAAAGGACTTCGAAGAGGATTTCGTCACCCATCATGTAGAAGCAGACCCGCTTACCTATGATGAGACGATGAAGACCAGAGATGTTGTCTTCTGGAAGGAGGCTATTAATGATAAGTACGACTCTATAACCTCCAACAATACGTGGGTGTTGGTCGATCTGCCTGAAGGAGCAAAACCAATCGGATGTAAATAAATCTTCAAGAAGAAAATGAAGGCCGATGGAACTGTTGACAAGTTCAAGGCAAGGTTAGTTGCTAGGGGTTTTCTAAGAAGCAGGGGATCGATTATTTCGACACATATGCTCCAGTAGTGCGGATGACGACCATCAGGATGTTGATTGCTCTGAGTGCAATTCACAAACTGTTACCGCTTTCCTGAATGGTGAATTGACCGAAAAAATTTACATGCAACAGCCAGAAGGATTCATCGTCAAGGGCCTCGAAGATAGTCTGTAAGTTGGTGAAATCTATGTATGGTCTGAAGCAAGCTCCCAAGATGTGGCATGAGAAGTTTGATAGTCATAAGATCAAATGACTATAGGGTCAGCAAGACGGACAAGTGTATGTACACAAAGTTTACTGACGGGAGAGGAGTTATCGTTTGTCTATACGTGGACGACATGCTGATCTTGGGTACAGATATAGCAAGTGTCACTGAGACAAAGAAGTTCCTATTGTCTATGTTCAGCATGAAGGACTTATGGGAAGCTGATGTTATCCTGGGGATAAAGATCATTCGAACGAAAATTGGAGTGACATTGTCACAGTCTCATTACATTGAGAAGATGCTCACACGCTACGGATATGAGGATCTTCCAGGGATCGATACAACGTATAGGTGTGACAAGAAGCTGAAGCCAAATCCAAGAAAAAGCGTCAGACAGCTGGAGTACTCAAACGTCATCGGGAGTTTGATGTATACGACTACTGCCACAAGGCCTGACATAGTTTTTGATGTGGGGATGCTGAGTCGGTTCATGAGCAATCCAGGTGTGGAGCACTGGAAAGCTGTGAAAAGGGTTATGAAATACCTCAAAAGGACTCAGAAGTATGCACTGCACTACTGCGGAGATCCAACAGTAGTGGAGGGCTTCAGTGATGCAAACTGGTGCTCAGAAGTAGAGAATGGAAGGTCCACAGGAGGATATGTTTTCTCCATGAGTGGAACTGCTATATCGTGAAAGTCAAAGAAGCAGACTATATTATCTCACTCTTCTATAGAATCTGAATTCTATGCACTGACGGCTGCAGCAGATGAAACGAAATGGCTTCGGGAGCTCATGTATGATCTTCCAATGGTTGGTGCGCAGATACCGACAGTACCGATATACTGCGACAACCAGACGACTACAGCAGTGGCATCGAAAGACCTCTTCAATAGGAAGAAGAGGACTGTGCGCCTAAGGCACAGGACAGTAAATGAACTTATTAAAAGAGGAGTCATTGTCGTAGTTGATGTTCGGAGTCAAGAGAATCTGGCAGATCCGTTCACCAAAGGTCTCAAGCGTAGCTGGTTGAAAACACAGCAGATAAGACGGGCTTAAAAACACTCCGATATTATGTCTTTGTAATTCTACTATAAAGTTTTATGCTATTAGTTAAAGAGAAATCTACTAGGCATCTAACTTTTAGTTCAAAGAAGGACCATTGACTGGAAGAATATCAAGAGCAGTGGACAATCCTTTAGGATGTTGCGGGGTTATGAATCCAGAACCACTGTTGTCTACTGATTGTTCTTTACAAAGAACAAAGTCCTGTGGGAGGATGGCTTGGAAGCCTTAATAAATTCTCAGGCATCTGGGATAGGGATGTCTGACGTACTTTACAGGAAGTACACGTAGCACAGCACTACAAAGGAGCGTAGTACTACATGCTATAGTGGGATGACACCACATGAGATACCTAGTGAGGGTAAAGCCTCGATTTCGGACCAAGTCACAGCGGCGTAGCACCGCACATTGGCAAGAGGGCTTAATGTTGTATGATGAAGAGTGTTAGGCAGCACTTCAAAGAGGCTGGGCCTCATGTTACACTGGGTGACACTACATGAGGTAGTGCCTCGGCTTTGCAAGCCATGTCACGGCGGCGTAACACCGAAAAGAAGCAAAAGACTACATGCTTTGTAGTTTGGCACTACAAAGAGACTGGGCCTCATGCTACAGGTGGTATGACACCACATGAGACAGTGTCTCGGCTTCGGGCCATGTTATAGCGGTGTAGCACCGTAAGGAAGAAAAATGCTTTATGCCAAAGACTCTTTAAAAGAACTCACCTAAAATGTATGGATAGATATGTAGGCAGTCGCTTGAGAAAAATCTTGTAGACACCCAAGATACATACACTGAAACCAGGCTGGCACAAGACCTTTAATGCGCAGCTAGAAGCACAGTTGATGTCATTATGTAAGTGGAAAAAATTACAGTTATGATGCAGAATTCAAGGCTTACTCCATTCTTGTATCATGCTGCTATTTAACCCATGCGGGAAGACTCAAATCGTAGCGACATCTATCCTAATGCATGATGAACAATCACTGTGGGGAACGCTCAACCCATATATAGAGATATGTGAGAGATTGTTGGTGTTTTTCCTTAGAGACTAGAAAAATAGTCTCACATTGTCTAGGCCAAATGGATTGTATCTCTATATAAAGTTTTGCTTGTGTTGAGAGATCACATGAGGTGTGGCACATGGGTGCCATGTGGGAGTATTTTTCTAGTGGAAAGAAGACTAACCCAACAAAGAAGCATTAATGCTTTTTGTCATACTCATGGAATAATTTTTCTATGAAACTAAGCCCCGAAGATGCTTAGCGACTCGGACTCGGACTTAAGGGCGCAAAGTGGTGCTTTGTTGGCGCACTTTGCACTTAGCACGTCAGTATCTGCACATAGCGCCTTGTGCGCAGTTGATGCGCTCATGTGCTCGTCTTCTGCGTGAGTCGCATACGCAGGTGCATGCGCAGAGGCCGCGCAGGTGCACGCACAGGAGACGCGCAGGAACCGCGGGACTGCGGTACTGCGCTGCGCGCCTGCGTGCATGCAGTGTTGTGCGCCTGCACACTTGCGGTGCTACCGCGTTGCTATGCTGCTGCGCGATTATGCTACTTCGCAGCTACACACGCGCAAACGGGCTGAGTGGGCTAAGGAGCACAGGCGGTTTATGATGTGGCTGATTGGAAGATTTAAGCAGTTATGGAAAGATTGTGTCAATTAACCAGATCCATATTTTGTAGGATTTGAATTTAATTCATTCAAATCTTTCCATTATTCGCTCCAATATTTTTGCAATCAGTTACGGCCAGGATTAGGATTAGGGTTTCAACCCTCCTCTATAAATACTCTCTTCGTGCCTTAATTAAATACTTACGCTGAAATTAAGAGACGAAGAAAGCTGTGCCGCCATTGCCATTAGAGTTCATTGGAGTTCTTCGAGTTCGAGAAAGGAGGTGACAGCGAGCGTTCCAGAAGTTCTTTCGAACTTGCTGGTTCCTGGGAGCAGATCGCAATCGAATGAATCTTGCTTTGAGCAACGGTGATCTTAATCACCCCAACAAAACAATTGTGATCTGAATCACTCAAGCAGAATTGTGGTGATATTTATTTCGCCTGCTAAGTTGCTTTTATCCTTCTAGCAGAATTGCGGTGATCTTTTTTTCGCCTGCTAAGTTGTTGTTATCCATCTCTCTCTTTCTAAGAGATCGAGATTTCCATCTAACGATCTGTTTCGGAAATAACATAATTCTAGTTTAAAAGTTCGATTTCTTGAATAAAAATATTCATTCCAGAATTTCGAAGAGAATTTAGTGGTTAGTGTCTTCTAAATTTTTAGACAGCAAACCGTACAGCTTTACCAGTAACTCTTTAAGTTGATGGTTGAACTTTGTAACAGTCTATTCTTCTAATTTTACAGTTACAAAAAAATTTGCTTTCATTTGGTGTATTGTCCACCAACAATGCTTAAATTACATGTGATTTTAATTATAAGTGGTAAAGCTTTTAAAGGAGTTCCTTGACTTCGACTAAGGTACTTAGCAATTAATCTAGCCTTCTTATTTCTTAATATGTTCCTGGGTTTAAACCAACAGTAAAAACTCTATACTTCCTACAACCTTTTGAGATCAGGAAGAAATAAAGATACAAATTTGTGATCTCAAATTCCTTCAAGTAATTCATAAGAATCAATAAACCATAAATTGTTACAAGATTTTAGATATAATGGAAATGTAAATAATTTTCAAATCATTCCTGCTATTAATTCTTCAATTTGGTTTTTTAATAAACTAAACAGTATCTTTTTCTCGTCATTGTCAATGTACTAAATAGTTATGAACTTATGATCCCTGGAGTGTCACATTCATTAAATAAATCTCTCTCAAGTCGCCTCATGAATGCTCCAATTAGTTGGCATGTTCTTTTATATTTCAACATATTTTGAAATTTTCCACTTAGATGTTTAAACTACTCCAGGAATATCTCCTAAAATTAGCAACAATAATGACTTCTTGCCCTTCTGATTGTAGATCCCAACACAACTCTTCATGTAAGTTGAAAGTTTTAAAGAGGCTAACTTGGGGTCAACTGGGAATACCTATGTAAGGAGACGATCCTCCAAATACAATTTTGTCCAATGTGGGACTAAAATAGACAACCCACAATCTCTAATATTCTAAACCATCTTTTGCAGTCTCGCCCAATACCAATATAGTTTGACATGTCCTGATCCAATATTGACCGCTATCGATACTGATCGATATCGACGTTGAGTCTCTTTCCCAATCAATTCAGCAAATCAATTGAACGGAAAAACCAATGAGCAAGGTTGTAAAAATATAGTGTAGTTGTAAAAGCATATAAATGAGGAAAACTTACTTATCACACGTAAACCAATTAGCAAAGGTGACTATTATTTCATTCAATTTCAAAACTACTAAGAAACACACACAAAATTTACTTGAAATTATACCTATATGTACAAATATTTTTTCTAAATTTTTAATAATTATTTGCTTTTCAATATCCAAAAATTTGATAGTCCGATCCAAAACCGCCAATCCTAGTACTTATAGGAAAGGTCAATATCGATACTGCCAACCTTGCTCTACCCCCCACCCCCCTATTTTCTCCTTTCAAGTTGTAGCTTGTGAAATATGTTCATACTGTTACATTTTGAGAAACAAGAAACTGGTAAAAGAAAAAACAAACAAGTATTTTTAGGTGATAGAGGATAAGGATTGGGGCTGGCTGTGATGGTGATAGGATTTAGTATGGTTGTGACTCAGTCGAAAGGAATGGTTTATCGAGAGGACATTTGGGAAGGCTGTGATGTTGTGGATGATATGGAGCCTATGGTTTGATTATGAGAAGGTAGTAGAGAGAAGAAGAGAGTTTAGAAAGGAGAAGGGAAGAGATCAATGGAGAAGAATAATAAGGGTGTTAGGAAATGGATGGTTGGGCAACGAAATTTGTGGACAAAGGCTATCGGATAAGATTTGGGTTAGCATGAGATATTAGGTTTAGGATTAGGGTTGTGTAAAGAGGGAACGGAAAGAAGATAATGACTAAGGTTAGAGTAGGGATCTTCCAATATCTGATACCATGTTAAAAGGTACATTGAATAAATTGGGTATACCTATGCGTTGAGTGCTTTGGTACACGTATATATAGGAGATGAGCCTCCAAATGCAATTATAACAAATGTGTAACTAAACTAGACTACCCACGAACTCTAACAGTCTAATATACGCTAACAGAATATTTCTTGCAATTTATTGAAGTGTAAGTTATATTAGTCATCCACTAGGGCAATTAGGTCTATAATGAACTTCAGTAGAAGTTGGATTTCCTAGTGGCTTAATTGAAAAATAGTATATCAAAGCAACACAATTTTAACCCAAAAAAATGTAAACGGGAGATTTGTCTAGTTGCTAATAATGATAATACTACTGTGGTGAAGGAATATCCTTATAGCATAATAATATGACATGAAAATGTAATTGGAGCTGGAGTGACATATTTGGGGGGGTTGGGTCTTCCTTCATCAGTGGGATGGACCGATCAGTTCTTGGCTTTCTGATAGAGTCAAGGCTTGTTCACACCACAAGGGATAGCTGGTTGTGGTGAGTCTGAGGGTAGTGGAATTGCCAACATTAAGAGAGAGAAAGTCATGGTGGAACAGCTGTGATGTGCTGAGTGCTCACAGCTGCTCTGGTACCAAGAAGAAATATAGAATTGGAGACTTGAGTGAAAAGAAGAAAACTGTATGTTTCTTTGTCTCAACATGAGCACTAGGCTATACAAAGAGTCTATTTAAATAAAATAATGCAATGCAAATATAACAATTCAGCACTATTTCTGCAGAAATATCTTCCCATCTCGTTGGATTATCTTTTGGTTTGAACTAGCGGACCTTGGTTCTCCTTTATGGCTCAAACTCTCTCCTTTAGTAACAGAAATATTGAGAGGATTATGCAACCTTATCACTCCAACATTTTGTGGATTCCTTAGCACTCCTATGCTCCTCACAACAATTGTAGTTGCCAAACTGTGATGCACTAATAAGAAGTAATAAAGCAAAAGTACACAGATGAACTTACTCTAGCACAAAATTCTAGTGCTGAAGGTTGGAAGACATCATATTCAAGTACCTAATAGAAAATTTTACTAATTGTTAAATTTCGGCTATACAAGAATTGATGCAAAGATAAAACTCAATAGAAACACTATTCCCCATGATCAATACATAAGAACCACATGCTAACCAGTAAATTTTATATTAGCAATTCAATGCCTAACAGAAACAACAAAGGGTGCAAGGATATACCGCAAGCCTTTGTCTGAGAATCTTAAGTATTTGGTCTTTAGAATAAGCACGGAAAGTTATAACGCCAGGCTTGCCTGAAAGAAGTTCCAAAAGAGAAAATCAGTTTAATTGCAACAGCGCAATGCTGAGAATAAGAATTCTATTTTGCAAAATGCCGAAGCAGGAAACTTAATTGTATAGGACTTGAGAAATCAACAGGTGCATATATCGTCACTTTAACTACTGATTGAGAAAATGCAGGAGAACAGACCACCAGACTCACAGTTCAGTGATTCAAGCTTTGGAAGAAATCGATCAGCAAGATCAATTGCATTTGCTATTCCTGCAAAAGTCAAACTAGGTGTCAGCATCCCCATTTCTCAGGTATCCAAGTTGAATATGAACTGCTTTAACTAAACTATGTTAATTGACCTAAAAATAATGCTAATTCCAATAAGTAATTATGACCATTCAAACAGTTTACCTATTAGTATACATCTGGAAAATGGGTAAGTTGTAAGCATGAAGAGATCATGAAGCACAGCATGATCTTTAGTTATTAAGTAATCCATCTCGTCAACAATGAGTAACCTGTCATGAACCATATGGATAAAAACTCAGTATCATGGAGGTTAACAAGCAAAAATACAGATTTTTAGAACTTGGATAACTGCTTGTTTGCATGCAGAAAATGTAGAATATGAAGAATGTACAGTTGCAGTCTACTGTGATGCTTCTTACATCATTCTTTTAGAAGCCGACTGACACTTCTGAGAGAACATATTCTTGAGATGCTGAAGAGGTGAGAGACTACAATTAATCTTCTTCCGAGGATGAAATCTTTCAAGTATCTGCAAATTAGGAGGAAAAGTTATCATGTTTTCTTATTATGGTTCCCTAGTAATTTTGTTGAACCAGTAGAGTACCTTGCTGAAAATTTCAGACGTGTTTGTTAGTGATGTACAATTGACGGCAAGCATTTCAGGTGAATGATATCCAACCTAGTATTATATCAAACTAATTAGCAACAAACTGGGAAAAGGTAGGAATGTTTGCTTAATAAGAAGACAGAACTATGAGCAAACAAATCAGTTCTGAAGGTTAGAACTATTAGAAAACAAATCAGTTCTAAAGGGCATTTGTGATCTTTTTCGTGTTGTTCCCGAAACAGATCTTAGATGGAAGAACGTAAGTAAACAAAGTGATTCTGCAAACGAATTTGCTCACATACTCTGTATATGAGAAACTTTTGAGAATTGCTTATCTAAAGATCCTGAAGTCTCTATCTCGAAGATGGAGGAAGATGAAGATACAACTCTGCTGGGGTGATGAAGATCACCATTACTCAAAGCAAGATTCGTCCTACTGCAATCTGCTCCCAGGAACCAGCAAGTTCGAACAGAATTCTGGAACGCTCGTTGTCACCTCCTGACTGAACTTGCAGAACTCCTTGAACTCCAATGACAGCGACCGCTCAACTCTCTTCGTCTCTTAATTTCTGACTAAGTCGTCAAAGAAGGCACGAAGAGAGTATTGACTCGCACATAAGACGAGCGCTGCACCAACAAAGCACCACTTTGCGCCCTTGAGCCCGAGTCCGAGTCGCTAAGCCCCTTCGAGCTTAGCTCCATTAGCATGACAAAAAGCATAAATGCCTCCTTTGTGGAGTTTAGCCTTCTTCCACTAGAAAAATACCCCCACATGACACTCATGTGCCTCACCACACCTCATGTGCTCATCTCAACACAATCAAAGCTTTATATAGAGATACTCACCATTTGGGCCTCGTTTGGTTCACGGAAAGGAAATCAATTCCCATGTATTTTCCATAGGGATGGAAAAGTAGAATTCCTATCAAATTTCCTTTCCTATGTTTGGTTGGTGTAGGAAAGGAAAAAAAATATATATCATTGTTCCAACAATATCCAATGACAACATAATTATAATGAAGAGTTAATTGGTAAAATAAGTAATAAATGAAGGCTATTTTTGTCATAATGTTTGGTAATTAATGTTGGAAAAGGAGGAGGGAAAATGAATCCCATGGGTCATGAGAGGAACCATTTTCCCTCCTATTTTCCCCCATGTCAGGAAAGTGTTTCCCAAATTTGTGGCTACCAAACAAAGGAAAGGAACAAGTTTCCTTTCCGGATTCCTTGAATCCGTGAACCAAACGAGGCCTTGGTGCAAGCAATGTGGGACTATCTTTCTAGTCTTCAAGGCAAAACACCAACATTTTGCATTAATAGTATGTATTATAAAATGATAAATGAATTAATTGCACAGTGAGATCAGGTAACTAAACAATTATGACCGCTAAAGTCTTTGTATGAATGCGACGTGATTGAAATTGCAGTAATAGTTTATGTGTGAAATAAAGTAATTGAAACTAAGTCTAAACCCAATATCTGAGTATGAACAAATAAAAAATCTATCCTCAGTTATTTGTTAGTCATAATCATGAGATGACAGTGACGGACTCCAATTTAGAGTTTACAATCTAATCAAGAATTCTTTCGAGAATTCAATATCACCTGATTTTTCTATGATATAAATTGAAATGGGCTTTTCCTTGGTTCAAAAGGACCATGGCTCAAAATAGATGTCAAAAAGTTGTCTCCATAACTTAAACCATAACCCAGAGGTTGGCTCCCTCAATAGCAGCACCATAGTGTTCCCCTTTACTTGTCTTGGCATCCCGATCATGCTAATTGTTCTCTATAAAAGTGATTGGCGACCTCCTTTTAGTGTATGGATCAGTACTTAGAAGGTTGGAAAGGGTCTCCCTTGTTAAAGTTCCGGCCATGGCAATAAAACACAGAATAATTCTATGTCCCGTGTCATTTCTTTTCCTTCCGGAAAGACATTTAGCCGTCCTCTCCTATAGGCAAAACACTATATTGACGTCTTAGCACACTACTTAGTAAATCAATATCAATTACTCTCAATTATAGTAGGGTTTACACGATTACAGTCACTTCTTCCCACTATCTGATTATTATATTGATAATTAGCATCTACAGAGCGACAACACGAATCATTGCGTCCGTGCAACACGAATCATTTTGCATCTATGACAGACAATATAACAGGCAAACGAGCGCAGTATATACCTCTTCTGACCACGCCTCTACAAGCTTCTTCACCCTGTCGATGCACAAGGTCTTTCCGGTCCCGGGGCACCCGCAGACGTACAGGCTCCCCGCCCTCCCCTTCTCGATGCACTCCTTGCAGAAATCGAGAACCTTCTTCTGCTCCTCCTCACGACATACCACGCTGGCGGGCGAGGCCACCACGTGGACCACCTCCTTCACGGCCAGCATCTGTGCCGGATCTGCGCACAATCCACAGCGTCAAATATCAACTAAACCTCAACAAAAAGAAAAAGGAAAAAAATTCTTGCCTCTAGGGTTCCAATTGGGCTTCCGAGAGAACTCATCGGACAAGCTCTTCCTCGGAGATTTTAGAGAAGTTAAGCCCTATCGGAAAAATCGAAAATATGGGATCAGAAGAAGAAAGAAGAGTTCTTGAAGAGTTAGGGTTTTAGAATGGAGCTCACGTTGGTGCGCTTGCGAGGAGATCGCCATTGCGGAGGGGACTGGGACCTCGACCGCTTCCTCTCCGGGGTCGAATCCTTCGATCTCGAGTCGGAATCGTTAGTCGATTGGATCAGGATTTGGGGCATTTTTGCTGACAAGGGATTTGGGGAAATGGCGGGAAAGATTGAAAGAGGGAAGAAGAGTAGAGAGGGAGAGAGTGTGCGATGAGTTGATATCGGGGAAAGAGAGAAATATAACAGATTTACGCGGGAGATGCCAAACCGGATTTCTTTCCCGCCAATAGGGACCAACTTGACAGTTGAAATGGGGAGACCTTTCCTGAATATTGCATCTAATATACTATACTGTTTTCTTCTTTTAGCATTTAAATGTCGTTGAAATTTCACAAAAATATACACTAAACTAGGGTTGTGCACAATTAAGTCAAACCGATCAAATCGAACCAAGCCAAACCGAACCGATTGGTTTTAAACCGAATCGATGGTTCTGTTGGTTTGGTTCGACTTCAATTTTTTCAAAACCGACCGATTCGGTTCGGTTCACGGTTTGGTTATGCCAAAAACCGTCAAAACCGAACCGAACCGAACCAAATCCTTGTTAAATAATTAGGATTGGCCGATTGGGTATGTGTTCGTTATGTTGTATTATACCGGTTTGGTTCATTTATTCACATCACAGCTATTTATCAAGTAGAAGTTGAAAGAGCTCTCTCTCCCTCTCTAGTCTCAAAGAGGAGTGCTTGCGGCTCATATTCTTTTCTAATTGCTTCTGTGCACATGAAAGGAACTTTTGGTTGAATGTATATAATTTTTTTATATGTATAATTGATATTTTTTCCACCTGCAAAGCACAAGTTGAATTGAAGCTGCTGAATTGTATTTACTGTTGCAAAGTACAAGTTGACTGAGGTTTTACCAAAAAAAAAAAGCACACAGTCCTCTTTTTTTATGTGATCAAAGCCGACCAAGTTGAACCGATCCAAACCGAACCAAGTCGGTCGGTTTCAAAACCGAACCGACCATTTGGTTGGTTTGGTTCGGTTTTGTTTATTTTCAAATCGATTAACTTCGGTTCGACTTCGGTTGGGACCAAATATGTCGACCACCGACCGATGCACACCCCTACACTAAACATAAGTGGTGAAAGATAACTTCCTAATAAACCATAAAAGTGACGACACGGTGAAAACCACACAAAAAAATATGTCATGAAGCTATTGAAAGAAAACAACAGAGTTGCTAGTAATAGAGCAAAACTCATAACTACAATAATGAACTGCAAAAAAGTTGTTGTCGTTGATGCTAGGATGATGAAGATCGATGTTGCTCAAAGCGAGATTTGACCCTTGTTGTCGATCCGCTTCCATGAACCAACAAGTTTGAAAGACACATCAGTATGTCGTTGATCCTTCATACATAATCTGGACGTGTGGCTTGGAACATTATTTTGTCGCGAATTAGTGTGCCACACCTTGTTCTTGTTTTGTTGTAGGTGTGGTTCACTACTTCGATGATAAAATACTGAACCATGTTGTGATCCGGATTCTAAATCGAATTTATGGCACAAAAAAATACTTCATCATGGATTAGGGTGCCATCTCCTGCCTTGTTTGGTTGGGGGATGGTACACTAATTCAAAAATGGAGTATTGGACCATGTTATGATCCGAATTATTGTTGAGCAGTTTATATTCTGTTATATGACATGTTTTTCTGTATCTTGTTATGTCCCTCTTAGGACCTGGTGATCTCTCCAAGTTTGTATGTTCTTGACTTTCCGTAGGAGTTCCAACCAAGATCGTGATCATCTCTCTCTCTCTCTCTCTCTCTCTCTCTCTCTCTCTCTCTCTCTCTCTATCGAAGATGACTTGCTCTTGGATCATCCTTACTGCTTGTATTCTTTATTTTGCTATTTTTTTCTTTCTAGTTTAAAGTTGGTAGTTGATTTGTCTCCATCCAGTAACTTGTACAATGATATTTCATAATTGATTTTATAGTATCTTTATTCTCCTATTTTTGTGGATGAGATCTAGTGAGCCATGATTGTTTATATAGTGCATACAGCTTATGTATATGTATTATATGGCTGGCATGTACGTTTTCTAGTCCTACGTATTTTGGGTCTGAAATATTACGCTAGATAGGGGTAAATAGGGTCAAGCTTACTAATCAAGAACAATACAATTGCTAATAGGCAATTTTAAAATAAGTGTGCAAAAGAAAAAATAATAAGAATACCGTCACCAATATCCTACCATCTTCGTGAGACACTCCAGTCCTAAAACTCTCTCAGACTTTAATCCACTGTATCACAAATAGTTACAACACCAGTTTTAATACGAAGGCTAGCCGACTTCTTACATGTGAACTTTGATTCGAAGGCTCTCCACTTAGCTATGATCCGAAGGCTCTCCGACTTAACACAAGCTTTGATCCGAAGGCTTGTACATTTTAAACTCTTTACAATATGGTTTTAATTTTCTCACAACAAATATGAAGAACTCACTTTTACAACTCAAGAACACTCTAACACAATTTGTGGATAGGCAGGTGAAAGCTTTCGTAGAGTTGTTTGTGGATAAGCTTTGGTTGATAAAAATAAATTTGGCTCAAAACGTCAACCTTAAATGAAGAGTTCTGCAAGGGTAACGTCATCCTCATGACAGAAAATGCATATGTCTTTGTCATTATTCTCCTTGTAGTACAACATGCAACCGTTTCGACAACAATCTATCTTTCTGTAGCCTAATCTAAGTTTTTGTATCATCATCTTCGACTTGTAAAAGTTTTCTGGCAAGTCCTTCGATCATTTTGGCAATAACTTCATAACAAACTGAATCATCCGACCGTAGCATTCATGCGGCAAGTTAAAAACAGACTTGAGGTTCAACAATCGTATCACCATCGACATGACAGAATGAGAATCATAACCCTGATATAACGGAGTATCAGCATGCTTGAACATATCATTGTAACACCCACTTTTCTAAATGAGGGTAATTTTGAACTTTTATAATTTTGATTAATCGATAATAAGATTTAACTCATGTTGTGATTTTTGGTAATTTTTTTAATCAATTTAAAACTATTTAAAATGTTGAATTGTGATTTTAATGGTTAACTAGTTAATCCCTAGTTTTGCTAAGCTTAGAGATTAACCATGGAGACCTAACCATGTGATTAGAATGACTATTTACAACTTTTTAGGCTAAGGGTATTTTGGTCATTTTGCGACTTTTGAATTATTTAGGATTTTGATTAATTGGTAAATTTTAGATTATTTTAATAATATTTAAATTGATGTATTATAATTTTGATCATTTTTCATATTTTAATATTTTGGGAAAATTTTATATTTTTAATATTGTTTTTATTGGATTTGTTTCGTCGGGTTTGAGTTTCGTCTCGTTCCGACTTGTATTGTGACCCGGGTAGCTTGAACTCTAGATGGGACCCAATATTAAGTTAAGCATGGCTCACAAGACCCAACATTAAGTTAGTTAATTAAACTAATTTTTATCATGTTAGAATGGTTAAGTTAGAGACTCAAAACTAGATCATTTTGACCCCAAATTTGAACCTAGTCTAGACTTAACCATATGAGACTAGAGAGGGGCAATTAGGACATTTTCCATTAGCCCTAATGGACTCTTTATGGCAGCCACCTTTAGGAGAGAATGATTCATTTCATTCATTACAATCTTGTCTCTTTTATTTTCCTTTTGTTCTTTCCCAATTTTAGAGAGCCTTCCCATTGATTTGATCTCCAAATCAAATCATTCCTTCACCAAACCTTCCCTCAATCATTCCCATTCTCCAAAGGAAGGGTGCTACAAAGGATTGGAAGAGGAGTTCAAGGAGGAGTGTCCACTTTGAGGGATCTTCGTATCGGAGCCGTGTCCTAAAGGATTTCATTGGGATTCCACTCCCAATAGGTAAAACCCATCATCTAAATCGATTTTCTTTGCATATAAATTAGTTTTGAATCCGTAGGATCCATCCTCATGCATGTGTCCCATTTAGATTCAAATTTGAGGCCATTTGGAGCTCACTTGAGGATTTTAGATATGTGTCTTGTGTCCTACTTGATAGATCCCAAATTAGGACACCCCATGTGTATGTATGTATGATAATAGTTTAAATAGATATTTAAATTCAGTTTTATAATGGTTAGAGAGTGGATTGATCTTTGTTATGATGGTTAGAATGAGTTTCATTTGGATACCTATGTTTGTATGCAAGTATCTTGGCCTATATGTGTTCTTTTGTCAAATCCGTCATAATTTTCATCCATGTTTTTATTAACCAAAGCAACTTAGAAAGGTCATAACTTTTAGCTTAGAACTCCGATTTATCTCCTATTTTTTTCTAAAAGAACCGTATCAAAGTTAGCTTTCCAAATATATATTTTAATAAGTCAAATTCTTTCTGTAAATTTATGTAGAATTATTTGAGTGTCAGCTGTACGAAAGACGAACGTGTTTCGGTATTTTCGCGATTTCGGGAGCTTCCGGATACGAAAATGCGATCCGTTTAAAGTTTTGGAAAGCTAACACAAAGGGCTACGACATACTTTAATCCTAGAATTTACTGAATGCCCAATTGATATAGTATTGGTTTTAAGTAGAAGAGTGACTATACGATATATGCATTTTGTGTAACCTATGAGCCTACGTAGTATGGATATTAAATGAATATAGAGTATGTAATGCATGATATGTTAGATGTATGAAATGATATATATATATATATATATATATATATATATATATATATGATATATATTCTCTTTATATTAATGTATATATATGGTTGAATGCAAGCATGTAGGAATGCAATTAATATAATGCATATAAGCAATGCATGAATGAAAGAATGATATACAATGTATGCATGAAAGTATATAATGAATGCTAGATATGAATGTAAGATATATATGTAATGATAGATATGAATGCATAATGTATAAATATTGTAATACAATATATAACGATAACATGTATGGTAATATAGAGTATATGATGCAAGCATGAATGAATGGAGGAAATACATGTATATAGGTAATATAGAATGTAATATATGAAAGGAATGAATGATAATATATAACATGATATGTAAGGTAATGCAAGGTATGAAATATATGATGTGTGCATATTTGTATGTCTCTATGTTAATGTATGAAATGATATGAATATACAATGTATGCATATGTATGTAGGTAATGCATAGATGCATGAATGAAATGAATGTTTGCAATATGTTAATATAAATACAAGTATCTAATATGCATGAATGTAAGTATAATATAATACAAGTATACATGTATGTATCATGTAAATGTAATATACATGATATGTATGTATGCATGTATACAAGGTAAGTATGTATGTATGTATTTCTATTAGGGGTGCAACTCGGGCGGGTTGGGTCGGGTTTGAGGTCAACCCGAGCCCAACCCGATAGATCATAAGTCTAGCCCAAGCCCAAGTCCGACCCGACTTCGGGTTCAACATATAAAGCCCAAGACCAAGCCCGGAGGATCGGGTTGGGCTCAGGTTGGGTCGGGTTTACCGGACTCTAATATAATATTTGAAATAATTTTAAACAAGAGTAATATTAAATGTATAATCAAATAGCAATCAAGCCTCAATCATTACAAAATAAAACTGAAATGAGATTTAGGACAAGGAATTGAAGAGTTCGGATGAAAAAAAATATTATAGTTTAAACTTTTTATTTAAGTAGTATGAAACAATATATATAAATTATATGTATGTCGGGTTTTGGGTTCTTCGGGTTACCCAACACATGAACCCAAGCCCAACCCGATTTTTGATCGGGTTCAAATATTTTTACCCGAGCCCAAGCCCGAACCCGAATATCTTCAACCCTAACCCAACCCATTAACGGGTTTACCCGATCGGGTTCGGGTTTAGCCCGCCCAAGTTGCACCCCTAATTTCTATAAACTGAGTTAACCTATAACCTTTTACACACATGCATTCATACACCCTTTGACATCATGTATCCCATGTCACATACACCTACCTATCACTAAATTTTAGAACATTAACACATAGCCTTTCACACACATGCCAAACACACGAATACTCACTTACTCTTTTACCTCTCTTTCTCTCTCTCTATATATATGTATGTGCCTATATATATAGGTTTCTTATATATCTATGTATATAAATATGTGAATAGTGATGCATATATATATATATATATATATATATATATATATATATATATAAAATATATATATATATATATATATAATATATATAAAAAAAAAATATATATATATATATATAATATATATATATATATATATATATATATATATATATATATATATATATATAGGGTGTGAAAAATTCTGACACGCTGACATAAGACCAAATCAGCCAAAGGCCATACGCTCAGTGCAAAAGTCATACGCTCAATGAATATTTTATTATTTCTCGACTGACAGCACAGCATACGCTCAGTGGGGGATGAATCTGACACTTCGTCTTTCGTGCAAAGAACAGCTGTCTTAGGAGAATTAACCGTCGTATGGATTTTCGAGAGTTGATTTTGTCTTTTACGAGGACAGCTCATTAGCCATCATAAATGCACAACCATCATTACTGTCATTTCTGACAGTCTGTCAGCCGTCATATCCGCAACACGACGCTCGAGAGATATTTGTCAGTTATTGGGAGATATGGCGTATTCAAGAAGATTGAGGATAGCCACGTGTCTACTTCTCCAGTTATACGACTCCTCATCAAGACATCGTATGTACTTCATACGACTCCTCATCAAGACAGCGTATGTACTTCATACGACTCCTCATCAAGGCAGCGTATGTACTCCATACGACTCCTCATCAAGTGAGCGTATATACTCCATACGACTTCTTGTCACCCAAGACAGCGTATGGACTCCATACGACTCCTCTTCAAACAAGACAGTGTATACTAGTCGTGCTTCTCCAAAAGACAGCGTATCAAAGCAAATGCATTCAGAATGACTTCAAATATACAGTCAACACACGTTCTCATGTGTCCTGTATTCGGTTACCCACTCATTCAGAAGTTATGCAACATGGCATTCATGCCATCAATCTCTCCTGGATATACTCTACTACTCTCAACCGTACTCCAACGTGTCTCCACCAAAATTCGCCACGCGTCCCTGCAGTTATGCACACGTCAAGTAACTGACTGAGCGTATGCCCAGAGCAGTTATCCAGAACTCTATAAAAGAGAGTTTCTCTACCTTCAACAGACACCACATTCAATTCAGAGAGAACAGAGAGATTGCCCAGTTGCTGTCCAAGTTCTTCGAGGTCCGAGCCTTTTTTATCGCATCGTCCAAGGGATAAAGTGATCGTCTTCTAGATCAGATTCCTACAGTTATAATTTTCTCAGAAATATAATAAATAAATAGAATTTATTTATGGAAAACAAATTGGCGACTCTGCTGGGGAAAGTTGTCTCCTATAACGAGACAACAACAACTCAATGCGATACTTCATCGATCGGTTCGACGAAGAAGATGATGGTCGTACAATTCGACCAATCTGCTTACGAAGAAATGCTCAAGGCGAAGGAGGGCCGAACGGCTTCCTCCGCTTTTCTCTCTGCCAAGAAGAAGGGACGTTCTGTTTATGTCCCTAAGTCTTCTCCGGCGGCCCGAGACGCTTCTGTCACTTCCCACGCTGACAAGAACACGTCTCCAACCTCAGCGAAGTACGCCTCGGCTTCTCTGAATATAGCAACAGTTGCTTCTCCTAGTCACGCTGACAAAATAGGTTCTTTAGCCAAGTCAGCGTGTCCAAGGAAACCCATCTCTGGACATGTCAAAGTCTCTTCTTCTTCTACTCCTACGACAGCAGTCGGCTCTTTAGCCATTAATGACTCTGTGCGTATGGAAATCATTGACCAACCATACGCTAGTCAAAAGGCAGCGTATGACAAGAATTCTCTGAAGATTCCCCCACAGCTTGCACATCTTGTGCCAACCAAGGAGAACGACTCTTTAGTCAACTCCTCTGCTCCTAAGGTTTTTACCTCTGGGGTTAATTTGACTAGTACTCTTACTAGATCAAACAAAGGAAAATGCCTTTTGGCTACTTCCTCTAAAGATGGATTATTACCGACTCCCAGTCGAAATAATGTTCATCTTCCTTCTCTCAAAATTTTCCGATCCGAGAAAGGCAAATTGCAAGTATCCAGGACTGATACCAAAGTTGTACCTCCTATGGGCCTTCGTAACAAGCTTAACCGGAATCATCTCGGTTCTACTTCCGACATAAAGAAGCCTTATCAAACTGGGACAAGTATAATGGACCCTGATGCACAATATGCTAAGAACTATATCGCTTAGATCAATAGGTCTTTATACATTCAAGAACCAAAAAGACAGAAGGATAAAAGACAAGTTTCTACACAGAGACTATCTTCAAACACTTCCCACTCTGTTTCCGCAGATCTCCGAGAACATCTGTAAAACAAGCGGAGAATCAACACTCCATCTGTCTCTGACACTGCTCATATTCGTTATGAAGAGCATTGTTGTAACTTCCAACCTTGGGTCGTGATCCAATGTTGTTGTTCACCGAAAAGACGATCTATCTTCGAACGGATTCAACATGAACCAATACCAGATGAAGACGAACCTCTTTATGCTTCCGTCAACATGACCTCCAGAAATACTGGGGATAGAATACGATCTGATTCTATGTTAGATTCTGAAGACGGTGTTTACCTCGGCACCAGATCCAGAACCGGAGCTTCCACCAGGGTCTCTTTTTCTTCTCATCCAGGTGATAATCCTGAGACCACGGAGGACTTCCTAGGAGAGTCCAACTTCCCAGTATTAACTTCCGTGAATAGCCCCGGAAAAGATACTGACTCTCATAGCGACGATTCGGAACAGACTGTTTCATCGTCGATACCTCGAATGATTACCACTTATATGGTAGATGGCAATCACGAACCTTCGACTAGCACTGAGGCTCATGAACAAAGGATTTCTTCCTTGGAACAACAGTTACGAGCCATGGCGGATACATTGACTGCTATGCATACTCTTATACAAGCTCAGCAACAAACTCAGCAAGTTCAACAAACAGCACCACCAGTGGTATTAAATACTCCTGTTGCCCCAAACCTGGAACCTTCTACTATTCTGGGGGTACAGTCTAATATTCATGTACAGCCCACTCTAAGTCAGTCCGGAGCTGGAGGTGGTATATATGCTGCAGCCCCGCCTCCTAACTATGCCCAACAAGCAACGACACCGCAATCTTCCGGAGCGGTCACTGAAGAGTTAAAGAATCATCGGTCTCAATTCGAAGCATTCAAGTAAAAGGACGGCTTACAAAGATTAGGTATCAAGCAGCCTTACCCCATACAATGGAAGGATGTATCGTACCCCCCAAAATACAAGCCTCCGACCATCTCTTTCTTTGATGGGACCACCTCCCCAAGTCAGTTCATCAATCACTTTGAGGTAATGACTGATCAGCTGCAACCGAGCGATGCCCTCCTCACTCGGGTATTTGTTGGTTGTCTTAAAGGAACCGCTTATGAATGGTATCGAAGTCTCCTTGATGGGTGTATTACTTCGTTTGCCGGGTTCAAACAGATGTTTCTAGAACGATTCTATGAAGGTATTAACGACATGACCATGTTAGCCCTTATACGAATCAAACAGAAAAATAATGAAAGCACTGAGAGCTTCATTGAAAGATTCAGAAGAGAAGCTCTAAAAATGCCTCTCGGAACTCCCGATGCCGTCACTATCGACACTTGCAAGTCAAACCTCTTACCAATCATCAGCATGTGGACAGGATCCACTCAGTTCCAAGATTGGCCTTCCTTCATCGTCAGTGCCAAAGCTGCCGAAGTCAGTGCTGAGAATTTCAAAGGTCTGGGGGTACACATGACTCCCAAAGAATCAAGTCAAAGTACTAGCAATAGTGTGCGACCCAACAATCGTAAAGGAAAAGAGACTATCGAAGTCAATCTCCAGAGCAACAATCAAGAGGTAATGTCTACTCAAGCTACCCCAGCTCCAACAAATCAACAACAAAGACCTCCTCGGCCGAAGGAAGAATACTCTTTCGACGACGACGATGTTCAAGGCATCTTCGAATGTTTACTTAAAGGTAATAAGATACAACTGCCAGATATCAAAAAGCCTGATGAAGCTAACAAGACGGATCATCCAAAATACTGTCCATATCACAGAATGCTGGGTCATACAATCCGGTCTTGCTTCGTATTAAAAGGAAAAATCCAAGAAATGTCAAATCAGGAGCTGTGACACTAACACCTAAAGACAAGACAGTCACAGCAAATGTGATTTCGATGCAGTTCGGTGACTTCCCTCCGTTATTGGTGGAAAAAGGGATTGTCCCTATCCCCAAAGCAACCCTTGAAGTTGTGAATATTCCACCAGCCCAGAATGAAGGACTTGTTCCCGTCACCACTAAAAAGGGAGAGATTATGTGGATCCACCCCGATTTAGTGATGGAGTTCGAGACGTCTTCCTCTTCTCCTCGGAAGGCTTCTCTGTCTAAAAATAAATCTGGGAAGACTAAGTCATGCCATATGACTTCTAGCATCACACCCAATCTTTCTCTAACCTCTACTTTCATCCTAGCAGGACAATCACCCCCTGCAGAGGTAAAAACTGTACCTCGATCCGAAGACAAATACAAACCTGCGTTTCATCTATATAGTTCACAATCTCGTGAATTAATAGCGAAGATGGGTTATGATCTAGCCACTGCTCCTGGTTTAAGCTCCGACAAAGGACTCCGAGCACCTCTAGCCCTCACTTTGAGACATAATCAATCCCGTGTTGGCCTCGGTTTCTGGACTGAAGCTCTCATCAAGCACCGAAAAACCAAGAACAAGATGAAGGATTGCAACATGGTTTCGATAGACCCTAAACCTGAGCCTGAAGTCGAAGCTCTCTCCGGAACCCGGTCAGGAAAAATATATCTGAAAGATTACGCTGAAGCTCCTGAGGAAACTCCTGATGTCCCTTCGGTTGCAGCTCCAGCACCCATCTCTAACGAAGGACCTTCAAATGCTCCTACTGAGACGATTCCCTCTAAACCAACAACAGCCGACAAAGGGAAGCAACCTGCCCGCTTCGATAAACCAATCAAGAAGTCTCTTTCTCCCGGATTGCAGAAGCCATATAATTTTGACATTCTGGCTCAACTTGCTAACACTCCAGCCAGGTTGTCCATCTTCGAACTTTTACGTTTATCCAAGGAAACTCGGGAAACGTTATGTGAAGCTCTACTGCAAGCAGACTCTTGCCTGACTCATCTGAAGAAGCCGAAAGCAGAGCCGGTGACTTGCCTACATTGCAACAGTGTCTTGGAAATTATTCCGAACATCACTTTTACCCAAGACGATATGCTTCTAGAGGACAATCGTCATGATCGGCCTCTCTACTTCACTGGGTACATTGACACGATGAAGATCGACCGTATTCTAATTGATCCAGGATCAGCTCTAAGTATCATACCTAAGAGTCTCTTGGATGCCTTACGGATTCCAGTTCATCATCTAGTCAAGACAGTCACTACCATTTTAGGGTTCAATCAAGGCAAGAGCGAACCTCTGGGGAAAATTTGCCTAAAAATACAAATAGACAATTTTCGGGCGAGTGTCACATTCTACGTGAACGAGTTAGTTGGATCTTACAACTTGCTCTTGGGAAAACCTTTTCTCCATGAACACAATATCGTCCCCTCCACTCTTCACCAGTGCTTCAAATACATTGATGAAAAGGGATAAGTTCAAAAGGAAGTCACGGACATTAATCCTTTTAGAGGAGTCGAAGCTTACTACAGTGACTCTCGCATGTACAAAGATGAGTATTCAAAAGTCTTACAAGCTATGGATGATGATGAGACATCGAAAGTTGACACCTTTGTTATTCTTGTAAAAGGGCGTATCACTCATCCGCGGTCTACTAAATCATCTGAAGAAAGCCCACTGATAATTCATGTCAGTGGATGTACCACTTCATTGCCTTCCCAAGCTCCACCATCTTCTCAGGCTAGACCAGATACTCTAGTCATTCCAGTCAGTGGACGCACTACTTATCCACGATCCTCTTCAAGGAAGCTCACCTTTTCTGAGCCTTTTGTTATCGACCTTAATCGAAACAAAACTTCTGCTCGCTCTTCTTCTCCCCCTTTAGTCATTAATTTGACTAAATCTACTAAGGCTCAGCCTTCTTCTGTAAATACAGCATCTGATATTAATAAAGCATCTCCTTTACAGTATATTGATGTTTGTAATCATGTACAAAGTTATTTACATTTGCTAGATAGCTTAGAGCTACTAACTATAGGAGTTGTTCAAACTCTTCATACAGAAGTATCATTAGAGTCTGTACAAAATTCATACTTCCTTGTTCCTATTAGAAAGTCAGAAGAAGCTCCAATATTCTTCTGCAAGGGGCCCCAGAATCCTCCTAATCTGGAAGACGATGACAAAAACGATGATACCGGAAGGTTACAACTACGTCACTACAGTCAGCAGTCCAAAAACATCATCAAGAACATGGGCTATGACTTCAGGACCGGCCTAAGTAGTGGAAAAGGAAGAAGAATGCCTGTTCGAATTCCTCCCTTAAAATACGGAAGGACAAAAAGCGGATTGGGTTACATTACTCCTACCTCCTTCATCAACACAGTCCACGAGGATCCAGAATTCGACAGAGACAGACGATCTGATTCTTCCGATTCCTTTTCTTGGGATTCTGACACGAGTATTAGCAATTTTCATCGTTCTACTCTATCCGCCAATATGGTCTCCGCCAACGGTCCCCAAGAAAATGATGAAGATGAAGATGATTTTGAAATATCACCCGAACCGGAACAATGGGCTCAAAGATTAGACAACCAATGGGAATTCAGGTTCGAGCAAAGAGAACCTCCTACTGAAGATAAACTAATCCAAATTGATGTTGGTGAGGAGGGATCCCCCAAGCCAATATTCATCAGCGAAAGTCTTTCAGAAACAGATAAGCAAGACATGATCAAGATTATTCATGATTACATCGATGTCGAGATGTCTTCGCCTGGAGCTATGGGGATATGCCAGGGCTAGATTCGAAGATCGCAACACACAAACTTAATATCATGCCGAATGCTAAACCGGTCAAACAACAACAACGACGATTTCGTCCAGACATTATGGATGCAATTGAAGCTGAAGTCAACAAGCTTAGGGCTTCCGGATTTATCCGAGAGGAACAACATCCTGAGTGGGTGGCTAACATTGTTCCTGTTCTCAAAAAGACTGGCAAGATCCGAGTCTGTATAGACTTTCGCGATCTCAATACGGCTTGTCCTAAGGATGAGTTCCCTCTTCAAATCACCGACGTCATGATCGATAACACGTGTGGTTTCGAACGAATGTCATTTATGGATGGGTATTCGGGGTAAAACCAGATCAAAATGTTTCCAGACGACGAGAGACATACTTCCTTCAGAACGCCGATCGGTATATACTGTTACACAGTGATGCTATTTGGTCTCAAAAAATGCAGGAGCAACATATCAGCGAGCAATGAGCACTATATTCCGCGAACATCTCCGAAAAACAGTTGAATGCTACGTTGATGATATTGCAGTCAAGAGTCGACAAAAGGAGGATCATATTCAAGATTTGAAGACTATCTTTGATTTAATGCGTCAACATCAACTTAAGATGAACCCTACTAAGTCCTTCCTAGGCATCTCTAGTGGTAAATTTCTCGGCTTCGTTATTACCGCTAAAGGTATACACGTGGATCCCGAGAAGATCAAAGCCATCCAAGAGATGCGTCCTCCACGCACCCTTAAAAGAGCTACAAGGATTTCAAGGAAGAATTGCTTATATCAGGAGATTCGTCTCTAACTTATCAGGACGCTGCAGACCATTCAACAAACTTCTGAAGAAAGGTGTGTCCTTCATCTGGAACGAAGAATGTCAAAAAGCATTTGACGACATCAAACAGTACCTCATGAACCCTCCGGTTTTGGTACCTCCCGTCTCGGAAATACCATTCCTTCTATATGTTCGAGCCATGGATCATTCTCTCGGTGCATTGCTTGCCTAAAAAAATAAAGATGGCCATGAACAGGCTATTTATTACCTCAGTCGCACAATGACAGGTGCTGAACCGCGTTATTCTCCAATTGAGAAAGAATGCCTAGCATTAATGTTTGTCGTTCAGAAGATGTGACATTACATCATCGGTCAAACGATTCATGTCATTTCCAGAGTGAATCCTATCAGGATTATGATGAAGAAACCTGGTATTCTCAACTCCAGACTGGCTAATTGGGGAATCTTGTTAGCTCCTCAAAAGTCAGTTAAAGGACAGGCTCTTGCTGATTTTCTGGCAGCTTATGCAGTTCCAGAGGATTCTAAATTATACGATGAGATTCCAGATGAAGTTATGGATTCAAATCAGGTTTCTAAAGAAACTCCTACCTGGCATCTATTCTTTGATGGAGCATCTAGAATGGGTCCCAATGGCGATATTATCGCCGGAGTCGGGATTGTTCTTGTATCCCCGGAAGGCTGACTATTCAGAGGGCTTATTCTCTGGATCAATCGTGTTTAAATAATGTAGCCGAATACAATGCGTTACTCATCGGTCTTCAACTTGCTAAACATCTGGATATTCAGTATTTAGAAGTTTATGGAGACTCCAAACTTATCGTTAATCAAATCAGAGGTACATACGAAGTCCGTCATCAGGATTTGATACCTTATTACCGAGCAGCACTCTCTATGGCCTCTTCCTTTAAAGGTTTCTTTATTAAACACGTTCGGCGAGCCTGTAATACAGAAGCCGATGCTTTGGCTAATCTTGCCGCTGTGCTAGCCATACCGGTCAGACGTCAACAATTGATAGTGGTTTATAACCGGGAGCTATTCTACGTCGAGAATAATTTGGCTTTAGGTTTTTTCCCCTGACCCAGACGAAAATTCTCTCAACCCTGATAAATTTAACCTTAACTGGATTAGGGTTTGACAGAGCATCCTCGTCTTCTTTCGCTTCTACTATGAAATACGTCTTTTCCAACAAAACAGAAGCCATGGTCGAGAGAGCAGAGACGTCCATTCTAGACTTTGTATTGTATGACATACTTTCGATAATCGAGTGAAGCAGCGTCTATCCGGCGTCGATCTCAGAGTATATAATCATACAACAAAGACACTATATCGTTGGGCCTATGACGGTCTTCTCTCCGATGCTCGCCGGTAAGGAAGCACAACAGATTATCCGTGAAGCACATGTAGTGTCTGCGGAGCTCATCAACCAGGTCCTAAACTTCAAGATCGTATCCGACGTAGGGTTATTATTGGCCCAACGATGGTGGCTGACGCCATTCAATATGCCAGAAATGTAAAGGCCTGTCAAATCCATGTAGACTTTATCCATCAACCGTCAGAGTTCT
>JANAVB010007400.1:6639282-6670847 GCA_029216955.1 Iris pallida | reverse complement strand
CAAATTCTTAAAGAATATTATGTATAAATCTCGTTAATATGATATTTCATCTGCTGATTATTCCCAGCAAATATAAAATTAGAGTTTATTCTTCCCCACAAAAGTCGTTCGATATCGGTATTCCCAGAGGAAATTGATATTCTACCACATATCATCTTCCCAGAGAATTTGATATTCTGTCTTATTAGATCCCCAGTGGATTTAATAAAGATCTCATATAGAAAATCACGTCCATATTACCTCTGAATTTCTATCTCAGTATCATATTATTCTATATGAAAATGATTCTAGTCTTTTGATTTCCGAGTCCAAAGATCATGGAAAATTGAGTTCAAAGATATCTTTATATGAATTCGTTTTCTCTAATCAGTATTAAACTAAAATTTTTGGTTTAATATCATCTGATGAAATTACAAATTCATTTGTATATTTTATTCTATGAAATATGTCATGTATTATTTACCTCTGAACATATTTTCTACAAAAATCATACACAAAACCGAAATCAGGTCAAAATGCTCATTTCCTCAGTCAAAATCAAAATACTGATTACAAGTGAGTAAACTTCAAGACATGAGAAGTGTGAAAAATCTATTGAATAGAAGGAGTAATTATCTCCTGAACTATGAGCAAGTATACTATTCATCTTCTTTTCATGAGCTTTACGAATTTCGCTCTGTTGCTTCAATTGCAACCATCTGTTGGTCAAAATTAATGATAACAGAACTACGACGATTAGTTTCTTCTATCTGCTCAGCTTGCATCTGTTCCCGCTCTTGCTGTAGAACTTGATAGTGGGTAGCTTCAGCTATACGAGCAGCGATAATATCATATTGCTCTTTTTCTGCGGATGCAATGCGCTCCTGGAGACGAGCTAATTCTTCCTTTAGTTTCTGGAGTTCTTCAGCTTTAGATATTTCCTCTGTTTCCAGGCGTTCTATCTTCTGACGAGTTGTTACTATTTCCTCATCCTTCGTCCATTAACTTCTCAGATGACAAAGCGAGGAATTCTTTCAAAGCAGCCTGCTGGGTTTGAGCTTCACGTTCCAGTTGAGCAATCTCAGCCACGGTCAAGGATTTAATATCTTCTTTCTTGATTTCCCAGTATTTGTGGATGGTTACTTCCAAATCGTCTAGGAGATGCTCAAAGAAAGTACACTGAGTCTCATAACCAGCCTGTCGCAGAGCTAAAAGCGGGAAATTAATCGCCGTTCGGAGATTGGAAAAAGGCATAGTCTCGTCCTTCATAAATCGCCTGGAGAATGTATCCAGATATGAATAGATAATATCTGAATACATCGCCATGGTCCTTGCTATTCCCGTTTCAAAATCGAGGAGTTGCTGCCATGGTGAAGGAAGAAGCTGGAATGGGCTCTATTCTGGAAACAGAAGTATGTGCTTTTGGAGAACTTGGTAAATGTGAGCTTCCCTCACCAACATCAGTCCGAACAGGTGGAGCATGAGTCGAGCTCATCGCTGGTGTAGTTCCTACAACTTTTAGAATCAAAGAAACTTGATCAATATTAAAGACAATAAAGCAAGAAAAGACAAAACTTTACTGGATAAAATATTACCTGAAGTTGGCTCGTACTCTGTTTCTTTAGGATCGTTCAGCCCTGTTCGTAGTCTATTCAAAGTGTCTTCTGACACTGGTCTCATTTCACTACTTCCTGCCCCAGAGGTGCTCGGAACATGGGCTTCTATTTCTAGAAGGTTCTCTGGCTCTGGAGTCAACCCTGAATGTTGGCCGGCCGTCTTCAACTCGTCGATACGGATTTCAGTTGGTGACTCATCTTCAATCTCTATATCCTCATCTTCAAAGGAATAAGACGGAGGTTCATAGTCAACCTGTTCTTCTTCACCCTCGTCGCTCTCCGAAACATCAATCAAAGCTAAATCAGCAGGTGGCTCGAGAGTGGTTGCTTCCTTCACTGATTCTCTCGAAACCAGTACGGATGGTTCAGCATGCTCATCTACTACCATAGAAGGATCCTCGGCAGCCAGTGTTGTTCGATCGATAGATGGCTTAGCTGTCGATTCTTCTATCACATCCTCCGCAGCAGGTTCTATATTAGCATCCTGCAGTGGGCTGCGTTTCCGAAGATGCAGGAGAGGAAACTTCAATAATCTTCTTGGCAGTAGAAGATTCTGCTTCAACTCTTTGCTGAGAAGCAAGGGCAGTTTGTTTCTCTCGAGCCAATCGTTCAGCACGATTGGTGGGGCTTTCTGCATCAAGACAAATTACAGATTTAGTCTTTGAAACTACCACTTTTCTTCTTCCTACCCTTTTCATTAGTAGAATAGTAGGATAATCGTCTTTGGAGTCACTACCTTCTTCGTCAGCATCTCTGATTTGTTGATCGAAGCAGGAGAAGTCCCCGGGATAGTAATTCCTACACGACTACGAACTTCTGCTCGAGTAACTCTTTTTGGAGTGGGCCCGGAAGCACCTTTGCCACGCTTTCTCTTCGGTGTACCCTCAGCAGATACACTCTTCTCGGTACTTCCAAGCGGTACGTGTAGTGGCTGATGAAGTTCATTAGAAAAGAGATTCCCCATTGAGACTTCTTCATAAACCTCGTCAGTAGCGAGAGGATCCTCTCGGTCGTGACAATCTTTCGGTAGAGTTGACTTGGCTGATTTCTTATTAACATGAATGAAGCTCTTACCCAAGATGCTGAACTTCTCATCAAATGTATTCGCAGATACATAGAACTTGGCATAAGACGCCAACATCTTAGCTCCTTTCCGATGATTCACCGAATTTGGCATTGTAAAGGTAGCTCTGGTGCCTTTGGCAATATAATATATCCAGGCTCTCGCACCGTCGATCAATCCGCCTTAGTGGTTGAAGCATGTCATTGCATTCCCTACATGCAACTGATCATAGCCTGAATTGCCGAGCAAATCTACTCGAAAGATATGGCTCCAAATAAGTGATGTCGTCATGGCGACAGACCAGGTGGGATGGTCTGATCCTCTTCAGCCATTCGTGCTGAACATCATCCAGTTCATTGGCACCGGTGCCATCAATCATCTTCGCAGGCATAGTCTCATAATCGATAGGCGAAGGAACACAGGTGAAACTCTATAGTTCTCCCCTATTCAGTATGGTCCTGCAGTCTGTCAGGGTGTCATATTTCCACTTTGGCGTATGACGGTATCTTTCCAAGAAAGTGTCATCTGGTCTGGCCAGTCCAGCACTCATAAGAGACTCAAAGTGGAGGTGCAGCCATCCGTACAAATATGTGAAGGGCATTTCTACCCGAGGAAAAGCTGTTAGTTTCTTCTTCGCCAGGTTAAACATTCTGTCTGTATATGCTCTTAAACCGGCGTTCAGACGGCATGTCATCGCCGTTAGCAAGTCCATCCTATACCCGAACGTCAGACGGACTGCTGCAATACGATTCCTCGGTGCATCATGTCTGCCGAATAGGTGCCAGGTACTACGAATCTTCTCAGCCAAAGGGATAGAAACCCGGCCAGATGACCTTCATTAGATAAAGTCCGGCCACCTTGCTTTATGTAGGTCTCTAACCTATCACCAGCTTTATAGGTGCCTTCATCTTCTTCGATTATGATGTCATCATGGGTGGTCTTCTGGATTAATTTGTCAATTTTCGGCTTGACTCAGAGGTTTAAAATGACCAATATATTGTTCGGTCTTCTTCTTCTTCTGAGTTTCTTCGGTGCGGCCTTGGAATAAGTAGGCCATCCACTTCGAAGAATAACAGCCTGAATCTATATCTTTTGCCTTATAAAAGGCCTTACAGATACTATAGTGGCACATTAATTCTTCGAATACATGAAAAATTAACGGGTTGGCGTCAGAAATCTTGTTTATTTCATCAATAAACGGGATATATTCTCATACGGCAGATCTCCTGTCGACAGCTGAGAAATGTATGCCATTTCGTGGAGAGCAAATCCCATCTCGCCTCTCGGAGTCATAAAAGTTCCGGTGCGGTAGTTGTACCTTTCTGCTAGTACCAGAAACAAATCTGGGTTCGGCCTAAAACCATAAGCAGTGCACTTGATGGCATCGTACAGGCCTATCACCTTCAACTGTTCTCCATAATCTCTCAGAATCTATCTCACGAGAGCAGTCCATCTGGTATTCTCTGGGTTCACGAGACCAGTGAGTCTCATGGACTGTTTCGGATAGACAAGCATTTTCTAGCTGTACAAATTCGTTCGCGAATATCAGAACTCTAACCGGCATCAGAAGTGCAGAGTCCTCAGGGGGAATTATGGCTGGCAATAATCCTCGCAAAACTGAAACATGCGGTTCAGTACCACTCGAAATCTTCCCTGTCTGTACCCTACCCATCCAGCTTTTGCTTGACGGGTTGGAGTAATATCCTATTTCATGTACCTTTGGTGACTCGTATGGAATAAGCGAGCTATGTTGATACTCTTAGACAATCCAGTCAAGTACATCGACTGAGTCTCATCACCATCCCGGTAATACGAGTATGACACTTTGTCAGAGGCTGGCTGGAAGCTTCTGTCAATAGCGTCCCCGAATAGAAATGCCGGTTTTGAGTAGGGTAACACTGTCCACACTCTGCAGTGGTTGACCACTTATCAGACTCAGCAGGGTTTCGCTATCTTGATTTTTCAGAATGGCTATTCTCGTGGAAGGTTCATCAAACTGTGGAAAGTGGACTATGGGATAGGTCACTCTTATAATTGCTCCCTGCACATCCTTCAAACTGCGCTTCTTGGGCCAGAATATCCACTACAAAGGAAAAATAAGAGGTTAAAAATCCTTAACTCTAAAAAAAAATACAAAGGGATGACAAGTTCAAAGATCAACTTACGCTCAGTCCATCCTAAGCGTATGTCAGATTTAAAAATCAACTTATGCTCAGTCTATCCTAAGCAGTATGATAGATTCTAAGTTCAACCTACGCTCAGCTACGTGTATGTCTAATCAAAGCTAAGCAGTCGTATGGAATTTTCCAAAGAGCAGTGTATGCTTAGCAAGATGATCATCAAAAATACGCTAACAAGAGAGTCAGCGTATCTCAACGAGACGACTTGACATAGCGTATTCCTTCAGATCAGCATATTTTGACATTTCTATCAAAGATACGTATATCTTACAGAAATACGCTCAAAACATATTTTTCGTATAGACGAAAAATATGGAATACGACTAAACCCTAAAGAGGGAAGTGTATTTTCTGACGTATTGACCCTAAAAAGGGGATACGTTTTCTAATTTTGTCCTAACCAGAGCCCTAAAAAGGGATGGTTACTGTTCATCGTCCCCATCCTCACCGTATAGGGGTTTCAACGGAAGTTCGCTCTGTGGAAGACGCTGCTCGGCGGTTCTCCTAGTGGTTGCGGCGGCGGACGGCGGGTCGAAACGGCTCTGTAGGAGCCTTGCCTTTCCCCTTCGCGGCAGCGTCGAGCTTGGGTGCCATTGACGAAGATTAGGTTGGAGAAGAAGAAGGCTTGAGCTCTGGATTCTCTCTCTCGAAGACGAAGGCAAAAGTAAAGAAAGGAATTAAGTTCTTAAAGGCCTATTTATAGAAGAAAGAGAAGCCCTAAATGGCAGCCGTTTTCAAAATACAGAATCCCTAGAGATATGCACTGATATTGAGGAAATAACAAACTCGTGCCAGCGTGTCAAGACTTATTCCCACTTTGAGTTTAAAGTAATTTCGAACTTTCGAAAATCATAAAGTTCGAAAACTTTGAAGGGGGTCTTGTAGGGTGTGAAAAATTCTGACACGCTGACATAAGACCAAGTCAGCCAAAGGCCATACGCTCAGCCAAAGGCCATACGCTCAGTGCAAAAGTCATACGCTCAATGAATATTTTATTATTTCTCGACTGACAGCACAGCATACTGCTCAGTGGGGGATGAATCTGACACTTCATCTTTCGTGCAAAGAACAGCTATCTTAGAAGAATTAACCGTCGTATGGATTTTCGAGAGTTGATTTTGTCTTTTACGAGGACAGCTCATTAGCTATCATAAATGCACAGCCATCATTACTGTCATTTCTGACAGTCTGTCAGCCGTTATATCTGCAACACGACGCTCGAGAGATATTTGTCAGTTATTGGAAGATATGGCGTATTCGAGAAGATTGAGGATAGCCACGTGTCTACATCTTCAGTTATACGACTCCTCATCAAGACAGCGTATGTACTTCATACGACTCCTCATTAAGACATAGTATGTACTTCATACGACTCCTCATCAAGGCAGCGTATGTACTCCATACGACTCCTCATCAAGTGAGCGTATATACTCCATACGACTTCTTGTCACCCAAGACAGCGTATGGACTCCATACGACTCCTCTTCAAACAAGAAAGTGTATGCTAGTCATGCTTCTCCAAAAGACAGCATATCAAAGCAAATACATTCAGAATGACTTCAAATATACAGTCAACACACGTTCTCATGTGTCCTGTATTCGGTTACCCACTCATTCAGAAGTTATGCAACATGGCATTAATACCATCAATCTCTCCTGGATATACTCCACTACTCTCAACCGCACTCCAACGTGTCTCCACCAAAATTTGCCACGTGTCCCTACAGTTATGCACACGTCAAGTAATTGACTGAGCGTATGCCCAGAGCAGCTATCCAGAACTCTATAAAAGAGAGTTTCTCCACCTTCAACAGACACCACATTCAATTCAGAGAGAACAGATAGATTGCCCAGTTGCTGTCCAAGTTTTTCGAGGTCCGAGCCTTTTTCATCGCATCGTCCAAGGGATAAAGTGATCGTCTTCTAGATCAGATTCCTACAGTTATAATTTTCTCAGAAACACAATAAATAAATAGAATTTATTTATGGAAAACAATATATATATATTTTTATTTATGGAAAACAATATATATATATATATATATATATATATATATATATATATATAGATATGTGGGATGTACATATAGGTAGCCTATATGTTATGAGTGTACTACAATATATTAGATATATATATTGTTATGTGTATATGTGTTTGTGGTTTGGCTTAGGCATGCTATAGCCTATAGCCTAGGGTTCTTAGCCTATGGTGTGTCTATTTGCCTAGTGAGAGTTTAGTTAGACTTGTTTAGTCTTGATTAGACCTAGAATAGACTAGTTAGACTAGTATAGACTTGTTTGGATTAGGTTTGACCTAGTTGACCTAGTTTGACTAGTCTAGTTGACTAGAGTTGACCAAAGGATGACTTCAGCCTATATTGACCCCAAACTTCATGTAGATTCATTGTAGCAGTCTATTTCCTTATTTTAGACTTGTTGTGACTTGTATTGTTCTATAGGAGACATAAACCACTCCTCGGAAAGTATATTCTCTTCGGACATTCAGGATACCAGGCGAGTATATTCTCTGATCATTTTATATCCTGCTTAAATTATTTTCCTACATTAAATTACTTTACTTGATACTATCATGTTGGTCACACGGATTAGTACAATATGGATCCCTCCCTGAGATGTTATCCCTTCAGGGAGCATCGGGGTACTCTATGTTCTGTGCGTTTCACTTACATGGCGTATCACTATGCTTCTTTGGTTCTTTGATCACTTGTGACATATACTCATATGATCACAGAGTCTTCTTTGAATCCTTATTCCATTTATTGGGTTTCCTAGAATTCCCATTTATGGGACTACTATGTATCACCCTTTGGAGGCTTATCACCCTTTGGGGGCTTACCACCCTTTGGGGGTTTATCACCCTTTGGGGGCTTATCACCCTTTGGGGGCTGTTACATAGAATCATAACATAACCTGGTTGGATCCTTGTGTATTAATTGGGGGTACGGGGGAGTATAAATATCCATGTGAACAATTCCAAAGTAGAATAGCCATGTACGCCTCTTTAGTATAGCCATGTACAATCAAGCCGTTCACATGTCGACTTTGTACTCTAAATCACTAGTCACTGGTAGCTCTTTACTTATAGTAGATACTTCTATTACAGTTCTCTCTCTCTATTTACATACTGCATTTTTTCAGTATCTATATCTTACTTTACTGTATGATTATATTTTCTAAACTGCTATGAACTGTTGAGATGTATTGTGCTCGCTCCTGTCCTGACTAGACCTGTTGATAAATTTTACAGATAGCCTGGAGGTTGCCTGCTAGCCTAGAGGAGACACAGTAGAGGTTGTATAGATAGCTAGGGTTTGCTTATAGCTTGTTTTCAGTTGCCTTGAGTTATATTTATGGATTACTGTATTTGAGCTTTGAGATGTATTTCTGGGTTTGTGTATCTTAGACACTTAGACTTCTATCTGCGGTATCTTTTCTGGATTTCATGTTTTATCTATCTTCCATTATGCTCTACCTTAGATGTGATTGAGTTTACATTCTGCTATGTCACCCCCATTCGGAGAGTATAAACTGCTTAGCTATATAATGTTAGATATTGTGACCTAAGACAGCGTTCTACCGCCGACACTGCGGCGTAGGCTGGGCGTTGTTACATACTCGTACCCTCACAGTGGGTGCGGGTCGTAACACGTTTTTAGTGGTGGCCCATGCAGGTCGAGTTTGTGTAGTGGTATTCGAACTAGAGTACCACTACAGCCTGCAGTAGGATTGGGATATATTTTTGAAGGTACTCAATCACAGTTAGGCCTCCTTGAGAGATTCCTGGGACGACCCTTGAGAATCTTATTTTAACTTCGATTTGAAATCTATTTTTCCCTTGATTTGATTTACCTTTACTTTCTGTTATTGAACTTGATTTTGATGGATTGTTGTTGAATTTTGAATCTTGATGTTAGTAGTTGAATTTGAGTCTATATTTATCTGATTTTGATGGATTATTGTTGAATTTTGAATTTTGATGTTAGTGGTTGAATTTGAGTCTGTATTTTTAAGATTTTTGATGGATTATTGTTGAATTTTGAATCTTGATGTTAGTTGTTGAATTTGAGTTTGTATTTATATGTATATGTACATTTTTTTGGAATTAAGGTATAACCTGATAACATACTTGATAAGGACAGTGAGAAAGGTAAAAGTCTACTTTATTATGGAATTTAGAATTTATTGCAGTCATATTTGCTAGCATGACAAGGACGTAGAGCCTGATATAGCTATACTTATCTTAGTTATGTAATCTAGATTTTCTTGCAGCCATACCGGGTGGCGTGGTAAGAATTCTAGATAACATGATTATAGGGTGTATGCCTTATTATGGACCCTATCATTTATTGCAGCTATGCTTATTGGCGTGGCAGAATTCTGACAACATAATTTCAGGAAGACGCATATGATTATCAGATTGTACCTTAAATATTTTTGAACATGTTTTCTCTACTTTTGTTTCAGTCCTTAAAAAAAAGAATTGTTATTTGTTTGTTTTGTTTTGTTTCTCATTATTTAACTTAGGAGTAGCTTTAGCTGTTTTTATAAACTTTGTGTAATTTCTTACTATGAATTTCTTCTTAATACAATGAATCGATGATTTTACCAGACCTTAATCGATGATTTTACCAGACCTTCTTGGATTTGATAGTTTAGCTCTGGGTTTCAAAATGGTTCCTTCTTTTAAACGGATAAGCAGAACAGATTTTATCGTTATTTCCTTCTTGCTACTATCCTTGTATTAAATAATAATAATAATAAAACTGTCTTGATTTCACCAATCACCTACTTGCAATCTTGGTAGGAATCTAAATGTTAGTCTTAACGTAGAATTAATTTTTTTTTATTGGGACATGAGAATATATGAATATATATATATAGTGGACACTTGCCTGACACGTATGCATGCTACACTTTGAATTCCAACCTATCTAAATACATATTAATATGTTGTTGATATTTAAATTGTCAAAACTCCAATATTTCTGGTTCTCTGCTTTTTTAGTTTAAATTCGTAATTCAAATATAAATTTCATGTTAGTAGTTTTGTTTATATCACTGCACATGTATGTTATATACAGGGTTTCAACTCTTAAGGGAATTGGTTGAGTTTTGTGTTTGAATTTGATAAATCTAAGACTGTGTGCATATTAACCCTTAATACTGGATTCCAAATGTTTAGTTCAACTTGCCTTTTTTTTAAATATAATATTTAGAGCTGTGTACATTATTGTATGTAGGGATATGATGTTAGGTTTATACTCTTACATGTTAGGTTGTGATAAACATTGGGTTAGTTGATGTTGAATTTCTCTAAATCCTAAAACTGAATACATGTTAACATTTCACATTGATTTCTAATGTTTAGTTCAATTTTAGATTTAATATGTAATATGAACTGTATGCATAGCTAAATGTATGGATAGTATGTTAGGGTTTCTTCTCTATCATGTTAGGATGTATTGGAAGCATTGAGTTAGTTGTGATGTTTCAAATCCCTAAAAATCTGAAACTGCATTATGTTAATATTACATTAGTTTAAATGTTAGCTTATTTTCAGATTTTGTATGTAAATGTTGAACTAAAACTGGGTTTAACCTTTCAATACTAAAGCTATAACCCTGTACAAGGACACACACACCCTAACTTAGTATACACTGCCATGTAAACCTAACCCTTCCTCTCTATGCTATGTTCATATATCTATATAGATATATATATAGTTTATGCATACATGTTATAATGTATATAGATATATAACTAAATTTCTATCTCTCTATACATATATATATATGTATATATATGGTTAACCATGCATGCTATGAGTAAATGGGTTGTGCATTGTAGATTGTTTAACCAATATGCCATGAGTAGTGTAACTTGATAGCTATTGTTTTGAAACCCAAATCCTCCTATACACTTTCATGTATATTTCACACACACACATGCCTACTATCTAACCATATGAACATGTCCACATACACCCATACACACACTAACCACATAACCTTTACATAATGCTAGATTTTTCCCCTTCTAACACTCTCTCTCTCTATATATATATATATTGTGATTGGATTTTAATGCTCGACATTTGTGCTTTAAATTTTGATTTTGATTATGCCTTAAAGCCTTGATGATTTGTTATTTCTGTATCTTTTTCAGTTTAACACCCCTGATTGCTTGTAAGTTTTGATACTCTATGATTGTTTTGGTCTAGTGTAACTAGTATACCTAGATGAGACTTTCACTACCACCGTATGCCATGACCCTGTATGTCGTCCTTTTAAATCGTATGATTTGTTTAAGTTCTGAGACTTTGATTGTGGGGTTTGACCTAGAAGGAATATGAACATTTTAATTTCGAGGACGAAATTTTCTAAGGGGGGTAGGATTGTAACACCCACTTTTCTAAATGAGGATAATTTTGAACTTTTATAATTTTGATTAATCGATAATAAGATTTAACTCATGTTGTAATTTTTGATAATTTTTTTAATCAATTTAAAACTATTTAAAATGTTGAATTGTTATTTTGATGGTTAACTAGTTAATCCCTAGTTTTGCTAAGCTTAGAGACTAACCTATGGGGACCTAACCATGTGATTAGAATGACTATTTACAACTTTTTAGGCTAAGGGTATTTTGGTCATTTTGTGACTTTTGAATTATTTAGGATTTTGATTAATTGGTGAATTTTAGATTATTTTAATAATATTTAAATTGATGTATTATGATTTTGGTCATTTTTATATTTTAATATTTTGGGAAAATTTTATATTTTTAATATTGTTTTTATTGGATTTGTTTCGTCGGGTTTGAGTTTCGTCTCGTTCCGACTTGTATTGTGACCCGAGTAGCTTGAACTCTAGATGGGATCCAATATTAAGTTAAGCATGGCTCACAAGACCCAATATTAAGTTAGTTAATTAAACTAATTTTTATCATGTTAGAATGGTTAAGTTAGAGACTCAAAACTAGATCATTTTGATCCCAAACTTGAACCTAGTCCAAACTTAACCATATGAGACTAGAGAGGGGCAATTAGGACATTTTCCATTAGCCCTAATGGACTCTTTATGGCAGCTACCTTTAGAAGAGAATGATTCATTTCATTCATTACAATCTTGCCTCTTTTATTTTCCTTTTGTTCTTCCCCAATTTTAGAGAGCCTTCCCATTGATTTGATCTCTAAATCAAATCATTCCTTCACCAAACCTTCCCTCAATCATTCCCATTCTCCAAGGGAAGGGTGCTACCAAGGATTGAAAGAGGAGTGCAAGGAGGAGTGTCCACTTTGAGGGATCTTAGTATCGGAGCCGTGTCCTAAAGGATTTTATTGGGATTCCACTCCCAATAGGTAAAACCCATCATCTAAATCGATTTTCTTTGCATATAAATTAGTTTTGAATTCGTAGGATCCATCCTCATGCATGTGTCCCATTTAGATTCAAATTTGAGGCCATTTGGAGCTCTCTTGAGGATTTTAGATATGTGTCTTGTGTCCTACTTGATAGATCCCAAATTAGGACACCCCATGTGTATGTATGTATGATAATAGTTTAAATAGATATTTAAATTCAGTTTTATAATGGTTAGAGAGTGGATTGATCTTTGTTATGATGGTTAGAATGAGTTTCAATTGGATACCTATGTTTGTATGCAAGTATCTTGGCCTATATGTGTTCTTTTGTCAAATCCGTCATAATTTTCATCCACGTTTTTATTAACCAAAGCAACTTAGAAATGTCATAACTTTTAGCTTAGAACTCCGATTTATCTCCCATTTTTTTAAAAGAACCATATCGAAGTTAGCTTTCCAAATATATATTTTAGTAAGTAAATTCTTTCTGTAAATTTTTGAAGAATTATTTGAGTGTCAGCTGTACGAAAGACGAACGTGTTTCGGTATTTTTGCGATTCCGGGAGCTTCCGGATACGAAAATACGATCCGTTTAAAGTTTTGGAAAGCTAACACAAAGGGATACGACATACTTTAATCCTAGAATTTAGTGAATGTCCAATTGGTACAGTATTGATTTTAAGTAGAAGAATGACCATACGATATATGCATTTTGTGTAACCTATGAGCCTATGTAGTATGGATATTAAATGAATATAGAGTATGTAATGCATGATATGTTAGATGAATGAAATGATATATATATATATATATATATATATGATATATATTCTCTTTATATTAATGTATATATATGGTTGAATGCAAGCATGTAGGAATGCAATTAATATAATGCATATAAGCAATGCATGAATGAAAGAATAATATACAATGTATGCATGAAAGTATATAATGAATGCTAGATATGAATGCAAGATATATATGTAATGATAGATATGAATGCATAATGTATAAATATTGTAATACAATATATAATGATAACATGTATGGTAATGTAGAGTATATGATGCAAGCATGAATGAATGGAGGAAATACATGTATATAGGTAATATAGAATGTAATATATGAAAGGAATGAATGATAATATATAACATGATATGTAAGATAATGCAAGGTACAAAATATATGATGTGTGCATATTTGTATGTCTCTATGTTAATGTATGAAATGATATGAATATACAATGTATGCATATGTATGTAGGTAATAAATAGATGCATGAATGAAATGAATGTTTGCAATATGTTAATATAAATACAAGTATCTAATATGCATGAATGTAAGTATAATATAATACAAGTATACATGTATGTATCATGTAAATGTAATATACATGATATGTATGTATGCATGTATACAAGGTAAGTATGTATGTATGTATTTCTATAAACTGAGTTAACCTATAACCTTTTACACACATGCATTCATACACCCTTTAACATCTTGTATCCCATGTCACATACACCTACCTATCACTAAATTTTAGAACATTAACACATATTCTTTCACACACATGCCAAACACACACATACTCACTTACTCTTTTACCTCTCTTTCTCTCTCTCTATATATATGTATGTGCCTATATATATAGCTTTCTTATATATATCTATGTATATGAATATGTGAATAGTGATGCATATATATATAAAATATATATATATATATATATATATATATATATATATATATATATATATATATATATATATATATATATATATATATATATATATGGGAAGTACATATAGGTAGCCTATATGTTATGAGTGTACTACAATATATTAGATATATATATTGTTATGTGTATATGTGTTTGTGGTTTGGCTTAGGCATGATATAGCCTATAGCCTAGGGTTCTTAGCCTATGGTGCGTCTATTTGCCTAGTGAGAGTTTAGTTAGACTTGTTTAGTCTTGATTAGGCCTAGAATAGACTAGTTAGACTAGTATTGACTTGTTTGGTTTATGTTTGACCTAGTTGATCTAGTTTGACTAGTCTAGTTGACTAGAGTTGACCAAAGGTTGACTTTAGCCTAGATTGACCCCAAACTTCATGTAGATGCATTGTAGCAGTCTATTTCCTTATTTTAGACTTGTTGTGAGTTGTACTGTTCTATAGGAGACAGACACCACTCCTCGGACAGTATATTCTCTTCGGACATTCAGGATACCAGGCGAGTACATTCTCTGATCATTTTATATCCTGCTTAGAATTATTTTCCTGCATTAAATTACTTTACTTGATACTGTCACGTTGGTCACACGGATTAGTACAATATGGATCCCTTCCTGAGATGTTATCCCTTCAGGGAGCATCGGGGTACTCTATGTTCTGTGCGTTTCACTTACATGGCGTATCACTATGCTTCTTTGGTTCTTTGATCACTTGTGATATATACTCATATGATCACAGAGTATTCTTTGAATCCTTATTCCATTTATTGGGTTTCCCAGAATCCCCATTTATGGGACTACTATGTATCACCCTTTGGGGGCTTACCACCCTTTGGGGGCTTATCACCCTTTGGGGGCTTACCACCATTCGGGGGCTGTTACATAGAATCATAACATAACCTGGTTGAATCCTTGTGTATTAATTGGGGGTACGGGGGAGTATAAATATCCATGTGAACAATTCTAAAGTAGAATAGCCATGTACGTCTCTTTAGTATAGCCATGTACAATCAAGCCGTTCACATGTCGACTTTGTACTCTAAATCACTAGTCACTGGTAGCTCTTTACTTATAGTAGATACTTCTATTACAGTTCTCTCTCTCTGTTTATATACTACATTTCTTCAGTATCTATATCTTACTTTACTGCATGATTATATTTTCTAACCTGCTATGAACTGTTGAGATGTATTGTGCTCGCTCCTGTCCTGACTAGACCTGTTGATAAATTTTACAGATAGCCTGGAGGTTGCCTGCTAGCCTAGAGGAGACACAGTAGAGGTTGTATAGATAGCTAGGGTTTGCTTATAGCTTGTTTTCAGTTGCCTTGAGTTGTATTTATGGATTATTGTATTTGAGCTTTGAGATGTATTTCTGGGTTTGTGTATCTTAGACACTTAGACTTCTATCTGCGGTATCTCTTCTGGATTTTATGTTTTATCTATCTTCCATTATGCTCTACCTTAGATGTGATTGAGTTTACATTCTGTTATGTCACCCCCATTCGGGGAGTATAAACTGCTTAGCTTTATAATGTTAGATATTGTGACCTAAGACAGCATTCTACCGTCGACACTGCGGCGTAGGCTGGGCGTTGTTACGTACTCGTACCCTCACAGTGGGTGCTGGTCATGACAATCATAGAACTCCTTTGCATCAGGATTCGGATCCTCCAGATCAAAACTTGGATTGGCCGCATCAAAGACCAACTCACTTGACAAGTTTCGATGCTGATATTTGAAGTGATCTCCGAGAGTGGACTCTTCCACCTCCGTATTGAATGAGGACTGATATTGCGAAACCAAAGGTTCTCCTTATTATGACCCACACCCAGAATTTAGGAATAAATCATGGGCATGCCCAACCTATACCGCAGAGTCAGCGATAGAATGCTATATAATCACAATATGATGACAACCACGCAATAAGTATATTCAACTCCACTTAGGAGGAAAATAACACATAACCAGTAAATACTCAATCACAGCTCTAGATAGATGGAATAGAGAGAAGGAACTATAAAATAATAAATCCATAAAATAGGTAAACTCCAAACTACATGGCCATCAATGTCAATTATCAATTTTTAACTAAATTCAAAGACAAATCCAGCTGAACTAAAACTAATCTAACTAAGCAAAGGTAATTGGTCAGGTGCCACAACTCCTCATATGACGTAAGATCAGGCTCATCTTCGTTTCCCATATATGTGGACCATAATGCGTAGGGTATCCGTCTTCATCATTCACACCTAAAATGTTTATCCAGTCAGGATGGAACGAGTATAATTCATTGAGTGGATTTTTAAGTATATGTTAACGACTATAAGATAATGGTTAGTCATAAAATACAAGATAAAAAATAATAAGATAACTGTAACAGAAAATGTAAGGAATCGCAGGCAGAAAAACATATGACAACATGTACTAAGTAAAACAAGAGGAATAACTATCTATGTGATTTGAAGTACTTTTTCGATATGTGATCGGTCTGGAACAGTTATACCACAAGGTCTACATTAGCATTAACAAGGTCTACATTAGCATTTATGAGGTCTACTGTGCAGAAAATAAAACATGGGCTAAGGTCTAATCATATATCTATTTAGTACTTCTCTATTCCGACACAATATACGAGATAAATGGCACGAACTAAAAGAGACGACATAAAGTGCTACTGTGTAACGAGCGTGTTAATAAATCAAGTACGATATAACTAAACAGTGTAATATAGGAATTAACAATATTAAAAATAAAAAATAAATGTACTCATCTGTAATCTGGTATGAAGTATCAATGACGTCCAATACAGTGCCTTGGAGACCTAAATATGGAATATTGTATCAATATCAAGTTTAGAATGAAATGCAAGTCAAACTAGTCCAATTCTAGGTCGTAAAGTCATTTCTAGGTCAATTGGTCCACCCATGTCAACTCTAGATCAAACTAGTCAAACCTGGTCAAACTAGCTGTTTCTAAGTTATATGTGTCTATATCCAAGCTCTTGTGTCCATAAACTACGTATCTTGGCTATACTAGCTATATAGGATACTAGGGTATCTACACTATAATATGTGCCTAGGCTTTCAAGATGGTATCTCAACCATTTACCTCAACCAATATCACCTAGGTAATTTCTATTACCTATCTTAATTTTACCTAAATATTTCCTTTATATAGGAATACTTCAATACCCTAACATTAGTCTCAATTACCTATACTTTAGGCTAAACTAAACTTATTACCTATTTCACATAGGTAAAGCCTATGACCATGCTATCTAGACATTTCCAATTCCTATAACAAATCTAACATTGCTTAAAAATACTAACGCTTCACTCTACTCTAACACATAACACACACTCCACACTACTTCCCTACACTAATAATCCTTTGACCCCTCTTCTACTCTTAGCTAAATGGGATATCCCCCTGTCTAAACTCCTTGTCTATCTTAGATACCAACTGTCCTTATTACCCTGCCATTACCTGCTGATACTTAGAACCCCAAGTCTTAACTATCTAACCTCCAACTCTCATCTTGGCTTGCTCGACCCCCATCCTGGCTATGCTGCCTTACCTGTCCTGCCTTCCATACTCAAAATTCCACCTGCACACATAATTGAACTCCAAATCATTACAGCTCTCATGCTCGACCCCCAACTGCTGCTTACTGATAGGATTTCCCCCAATCCCCTTACAACAGTCACCAAGTTTATCCCTCTTTCTAATTGCCAATTTCCTGAACCAATAGGGAGAACCCCCAACTACCTGTGAAGTCCTGTATTGCATGCTGTCCCCTACCTTGCACCCTCTACATGGCAGCCAAAGTAAGCCCACTCCTAGCCAACATTCTGTGTGTACATGTATCTGTTTTCCCCATCCTTCTAACTGGACTGCTGAACCCCTTGCCTATATACCTCTCCAAAAGACAACACTCCCCTCTTCTTTCCCTCCTTCTCACACAATCACAAACTGTGAAACCCATAACTTTTAAATTGCATTTATTATTTACTCTAATTTTTTTAATTTTCTAGAATAATGTTAGAGTACTTATTTAAATATAAAATTATTAACTGCTAAATTAGAATTTGCTTTTCTAACATAATGATAGATATTTAGCTAATGTTGATAATATTTAAATTATTTTTAAAAAAAAAATCAATTTACGTGGATCTTTGCATGTCAACCAGACCAAACCTAATTTTAGAACCCAAAATATTTTTAAAACAAAAATTCTAGAATTATTAAATATTTATTAGTTTCAATTTTAGCTAGAAATTATTTTTTTTGGGCCAAAGTTTTCTTTGAGAGCCAATGTCATTTTATTTTTCCAGCCCATAGTCCATGAGCCAACAAAATCCTAAGCATTTTTTTTAAATCCAAAACTTGACATATTTAGCCCATGAACCCATTTAATGGGTCACAACCCATTAACCCTTTGACTCATGGTTGCTAACTTTGCTTTTGTCAGGGAATGAATGAGCTCATTCATTAGTCTTTCCATTTATTAAGATTGGTGTTTGCTGTTGCTTGTTCTTCTTCAAAACCGAAACTCATCGGTTTGTTTCCCGATCCAAACCCGTCGACCTCTTCCACCTCCCTCTCCGGTAACCCCCAAACCCTTTTCTCCTATAAAAACCCCTACTACCATCATCCTTTTCCCCCACACCTCTTCTTCCCCAAATTATTTTAAATCCCTAGACCTCCGGCGATCACCCATTTCCGGCCAAGCACCACCCGCCGAACCCCTGGCCGAGCAACCCGAGGCCGGCGCCTCCTTCCAGCGCGACCCGCGCCCGACCGGCGACCCCCGCCGCCGTCCACCGCCGGCGTACGCTCGCGTGGCCTTCGCCCGTCGACCTCGCTTGCCTCTGTCCGTGTCCAGCGCTGACTGTTGTGCCGTTCGACTTCCGAGATTCAATTCAGGATTTTCTTTCGATTTCGATTTTGGGTATAATTCTGGAACTTCATTTCTTTTTGTCTATGATGATACTGGTCCACCCAATTCCATTAGGAATCTGGGATTTCCAGTAACGTAACAATTACGGTACTATTTTTTTTATTCCGAATTTTCTTCGGGATGTCGGGATTTCCGAGGGTCCTTCGGAAGGAGCTCTGGAGAATGATTAGAAATTCTGGGATTTACATTTCCTTTCGATCTCGGGATTTCCGAGATTGATTTCGGAAAGTTTTTTTTTTTTTTTTATATATATATGCTATGCCTTGATTGCTGTTGGTTAATTTCTTTGGATTGATGTTTTCTTTGGTGCTGGAGATGTTCTGTTAGTATTTTGGTGAAGTTGGAAAATTGGTTTTAACTCTTGTTTCTGTTGGAAATTCTTTTGAGTTATATGTCAATGCTGGAATGTGAGTTAGTATGCTGGTTTTGATTTGGAAAAAAAAATATTATTTTGAGGAAATATATATTAAAAAGGGAGTTTATGGAGCTATTTGCAGATATCGGACGCGTTTCCCAGTTTTGGGTTATCCCGAAAACAGAGGGAATGCTGCCGAAATTTTCGGGAATTTTATTAAATGATTTTCGAAATGATTTTTCGAGTTAAATATTATTTTTATAATATTTTGGGCGACGACCTTAACGGTCACTGGGCCCCAGCGAAATGCAAACGCACCGGTTCGACCGGACGTTGAGGCAGAGTAGCTAAACGTGAAGAATGGACCAGAGTCTGAGACTCACAGTTTTTCTATAATTTAAAATTAGGAATTTTGAAGAATTATTAATATTTAATTTTAAGACTAACCATTTTGTCTTATTTAAATTCGTGTAAATTGGTTTGTAAGGGCATAAGCCCAATTACTTATGCGTGCTGTGAAAATGTAATAATTTAGGACTTATTTCTATTTTCTTTTCTGGGTATTGTAGTGTAACGTAAATAGTAGATTATTAGTAATTAATTGATAAATTATGATTTTTCTCACTTTTTAAATAAATAATAATTTATGTACAAAATACAAAGTTTAATAAATTAAAAGATAATTACAAGTTTTCCTGAAAAAGCAAAATAAAATGGAATTTCCAAAAAGTACAACTCACTAGTAAACGTTGTGATGTTGTGTTAGTTAGCTAATAACTAAAATAGACTAGGAAAGACAAATAGAGATTGCAACTAGATTTTTCTGGTATTTGTATTTCTGAGATAAAGTTCCCCGGAATGTAGGATTTCAAGAAAGAACGTGACCTTTCGAATTCCGAAGTACAAATCTCGACCAATTGAAATTCAAGGCAAGTATGGTTGTGTTAATTTCAGTTTAATTAATATTAGAATATTGCATATTAAATACACAACTGTTACACGTACTCTCTCTTAGAGTAACATATTGAATCATTGCATCGGGATAATGGGGAGTAGTGTAGTTATCTATGATCAAAGCCCAATAGTTAATGAATGTGCGAGCTTACACCTCTTCACACGGGGTTAGGCCGGACCGTATCAATAGGATACAATTGAATCATCCTAAACCGGTCATAGATACTGCATTACTCAAATCACAATTGTTTTATAGTTGAAAATCATTGTTTCCAAAGTTATTTTAATATTTCAATTTTCTATTCATTATGCAAATTGTTATTTTCATAATTGTACTTGCTCCTTTCCTGACTGGATTCCCCACACCCAATAGGTCCTATTGATGACTCAGAGCTACTGATTAGTAGCTATTACGACCCAGAGCTGTTTTCTGCTATGCTTCCAGAGGAGGTTCCTGATGTTGATGATGATACTTCTGCTTAGATGGAGATTTGTTGTCTTTTATTTAAATTAATGTTATTTTAAAAGTGGTGAACTCTTTTGTAATGAACAAGTTTATTTTTATCGTTAAATTAAATGTTGTGGCAATTAAAAAAATTCAAATGTTGTTGATTGTACCTGCATATGGAATACAGCTTACTGCCGCCGTCTCAACAACGGTGCAGGCTGGGCATGATCCGAGTCGACCCAAGAAATTGGGATCGGGTCGTGACATGTTTTTAGTGGTGGCCCATGCAGGTCTCTGTAATCAACAACTTAGGAAAACATAGAAACAAATAGGAACACTAGAACATCAAATTGCCACAACTTAGGACCGATATTTTATATTAAAATATTATTGCTTGATTATAGACGGGTAGGATACCTTGCTTATGTTTATGTCCTAAACCTTTCCAGACCATGGCTACTAATGAGAATGACAATGCCGGAGATGAGCTGTCACCTCAACACACCCCATCACCACCCCAATTTAGTCCGGATCCTACTCCGCGACATTTGACTGATCGCCCTTATAATGCTGGAAGCGCTCAAGTTCATCAGACGACGGATCCTTCAGGCTCGAGGACTGGACTGCAGACGGTGATGCCTGTTCCACCTGCCCCGCCGCTACCAGTGAACCCCTCCGAACTCATAAGTCTGCTGCGAGAAGTGCTGGCAACTCAGAGGGCTGAAGCTGAATCTCATCGCGAGCAGAACGCGATTATGAAGGAAGGAATGGAGAACTCTCACAATGTAGCTATGGCTGCACTTGGAAGGAGAGAAGTGAACCCAGAAGAGCCTAGACCTGCTAAGGTAAGTGCCATTCTAGAGGATTAATTTTAGTAGTCTTAAGACCATTAGAATTAATTAGAGACCTTGGTTATGCTAAGGTTGGAGATATCGAGAAATTCAAGAAGCTGGGCCCGCGACCTTTTAAGGGAACGGAAGGTATTATCTATGCCGATGAATGGCTAGACAATATGGAACGACTTCTCAGTGTCGCTCGGCTTCCTGATGATCTCATGGTGGAAGCTGTAGGACTCCAACTGCAAGAAGTGGCTAGTACCTGGTATCGGAATGAACCCCGACTTCAGGATAAACAGGTTGACTGGGACACTTTCAAGAAGTTGTTCCAGAGGAAATTCTTCCCAACTTCTGAAATGCGGGAGATGGAGCGACAATTTCAGAACCTGAAGCAGGGCAACATGACTGTGGGAGAGTATGCGGCAGAATTCGGCCAGCTCAGCCGATTTGCCAAGAACATGGTGGCTGATCCTGCTGATCGTGCAGAACGATTCAAGTATGGACTTAGAGAGGAGATTCGCACTCATGTGATCTCTGGTGGAGCTAAGACTTATGAGAAGATTCTGGAGAGAGCCCAAGACATAGAGAAGAGTCAACCTGGCCGCTCGAAGAGAGATTTTCCTGGAACCAACAACTTCCAGGGTAATCAGAAGAAGCCCAACAACAACAGTAACAACAACAGGCCTCAGCACCAGCAGGCGAGGAACAATGATGTGGCACCTCAGAAGCAGATTCCTATCTGTAGCTACTGCAAGAGGCCGGGTCATCAGGTGAACATCTGTCGGAAGAGGCTTGGACAATGTCTGATCTGTGGGTCTACAACCCACCAAGTGAAGGACTGTCCCTCAGCGACCAACAGAGCTGGAGGAAATCAGCAGAAAGGACCTCTGCCCACTCAGCAGCAACAATTTGGGCAGCATCAACAGAGGACTGGGTTGCGTTCTTCAACAACATGGGAAAGTGATTGCTTATGCATCTAGGCAATTACGGACTCATGAGAAGAACTATCCCACTCATGATCTGGAGCTTGCTGCAGTCATCTTTGCGTTGAAGCTTTGGAAGCATTATCTCTATAGAGAGAGGGTGGAAATATACACAGATCATAAAAGTCTGAAGTATGTTTTCACTCAGAAAGAGTTGAACATGAGGCAAAGGCGATGGCTGGAGTTAATGAAGGACTTCGACATCGATTTGCAGTACCACCCAGGTAAGGCTAATGTGGTCGCTGATGCACTTAGTCGTTACCCAGTGGCGATGTTCTTAACTAAGGAGAGGCACCTGCTGGAGGACATCGAGAAGCTTGATTTGGAGATTGTACTGCCTGGACGGAAGGAGCTGGATGCTGAATCAGTATTGATGAAGTTGCAAGTGAGCTCGTACCTGATGGACAAGATCAAGGAGACGCAGTTTCAAGACGAGGCACTTTGCAAGCTGAGAGATCAAGTGTTAGCAGGAACACTGGAGGGTTTCTCAATCGCCAGTGATGGAGCTCTGAAAAATGGTACGAGGTTTTGTGTACCGTCTGGCGAACTGAGGAACGAATTGATAAAGGAAGCGCATCAGTCTCAATATTCCATACATCCTGGAGCCAATAAGATGTATCGGGATATGCGCACTATTGTCTGGTGGAGTGGAATGAAGAAAGATGTCACCAGGTATGTCGCTAGATGCTTGATCTGTCAACAAGTGAAGGCTAGTAGACAGAGGCCTGCAGGACTTCTACAACCACTGGACATTCCAGAATGGAAGTGGGAACACATCACGATGGATTTCGTGTCAGGACTGCCTCGTTCCCAAGGAGGAAAGGATGCCATCTGGGTAATTGTGGACCGACTAACCAAGTCAGCTCACTTTATCCCCTTCAAAGTTGGTTTATCCACTGAGAAGTTGGCAGCATTGTACATGCGGCACATCTACCGGATTCATGGCGTACCGGTAAGTATTGTTTCTGACTGAGACACTCGTTTTACCTCACATTTTTGGAAGAGCTTGCATGACAGCTTGGGGACCCAGTTGAAGTTCAGCACAGCTTATCATCCCCAGACTGACGGGCAATCTGAGAGGACAATTCAGACACTTGAAGATATGCTGCGAGCTTGTGTTTTGGAGTTTGAAGGATCATGGGAAGACCATCTGCACTTGGTAGAGTTTTCTTACAATAACAGCTACCAAGCCAGTATTGGTATGACCCCGTTCGAAGCTCTTTATGGACGTCGTTGCCGTACACCATTGGCATGGGACGACGTTGGTGAAAGAGTACTGCTGGGTCCAGAAATGGTGACTAACGCAGCAGAGAAGGTGAAGTTTATCAGAGACAGGCTCAGGATTGCTCAAGACAGACAGAAGCACTGGGCAGACAGCAGTCGTCGACCACTGGCATTTGAAGAGGGAGATAAAGTCTTTGTGAAGATTTCTCCTACCAGAGGTACAATTAGATTTGGCAGAGCTGGGAAGCTAAGTCCCAGGTACATTGGTCCGTTTGAAGTTCTGAGCCGGATTGGAGAAGTGGCGTATAGATTAGCTCTACCAGCTAATCTTGAGGGCATGTACAACGTCTTCCACGTTTCGCAGCTCAGACGCTACATTCCGGATCTGAGTCACATCTTGGACCACTCGGAGCTGGAGATCGGACCGAGCCTTACTATACCAGAGAAGCCAGTGGCGATCTTGGACCGAGGCGAGAAGAAGACCAGAACCTCGGTGACTCCTATAGTCAGAGTTATGTGGAGGCACGATTCCCCAGGCGAGTCTACCTGGGAGCGAGAAGATGAGATGCGGGAGAAATACCCGTACTTGTTTGAGACTTGAGGTAATTTCTCAACCTAACTCTTTAAAATTTCGAGGACGAAATTTTCTAAGGAGGGAAGGTTGTGAAACCCATAACTTTTAAATTGCATTTATTTATTTACTCTAATTTTTTTAATTTTCTAGAATAATGTTAGAGTACTTATTTAAATATAAAATTATTAACTGCTAAATTAGAATTTGCTTTTCTAACATAATGATAGATATTTAGCTAATGTTGATAATATTTAAATTATTTTTAAAAAAAAATCAATTTACGTGGATCTTTGCATGTCAACCAGACCAAACCTAATTTTAGAACCCAAAATATTTTTAAAACAAAAATTCTAGAATTATTAAATATTTATTAGTTTCAATTTTAGCTAGAAATTATTTTTTTTGGGCCAAAGTTTTTTTTGAGAGCCAATGTCATTTTATTTTTCCAGCCCATAGTCCATGAGCCAACAAAATCCTAAGCATTTTTTTAAAATCCAAAACTTGACATATTTAGCCCATGAACCCATTTAATGGGTCACAACCCATTAACCCTTTGACTCATGGTTGCTAACTTTGCTTTTGTCAGGGAATGAATGAGCTCATTCATTAGTCTTTCCATTTATTAAGATTGGTGTTTGCTGTTGCTTGTTCTTCTTCAAAACCGAAACTCATCGGTTTGTTTCCCGATCCAAACCCGTCGACCTCTTCCACCTCCCTCTCCGGTAACCCCCAAACCCTTTTCTCCTATAAAAACCCCTACTACCATCATCCTTTTCCCCCATACCTCTTCTTCCCCAAATTATTTTAAATCCCTAGACCTCCGGCGACCACCCATTTCCGGCCAAGCACCACCCGCCGAACCCCTGGCCGAGCAACCCGAGGCCGGCGCCTCCTTCCAGCGCGACCCGCGCCCGACCGGCGACCCCCGCCGCCGTCCACCGCCGGCGTACGCTCGCGTGGCCTTCGCCCGTCGACCTCGCTTGCCTCTGTCCGTGTCCAGCGCTGACTGTTGTGCCGTTCGACTTCCGAGATTCAATTCAGGATTTTCTTTCGATTTCGGTTTTGGGTATAATTCTGGAACTTCATTTCTTTTTGTCTATGATGATACTGGTCCACCCAATTCCATTAGGAATCTGGGATTTCCAGTAACGTAACAATTACGTTACTATTTTTTTTATTCCGAATTTTCTTCGGGATGTCGGGATTTCCGAGGGTCCTTCGGAAGGAGCTCTGGAGAATGATTAGAAATTCTGGGATTTACATTTCCTTTCGATCTCGGGATTTCCGAGATTGATTTCGGAAAGTTTCTTTTTTTTTTTTATATATATATGCTATGCCTTGATTGCTGTTGGTTAATTTCTTTGGATTGATGTTTTCTTTGGTGCTGGAGATGTTCTGTTAGTATTTTGGTGAAGTTGGAAAATTGGTTTTAACTCTTGTTTCTGTTGGAAATTCTTTTGGGTTATATGTCAATGCTGGAATGTGAGTTAGTATGCTGGTTTTGATTTGGAAAAAAAAATATTATTTTGAGGAAATATATATTAAAAAGGGAGTTTATGGAGCTATTTGCAGATATCGGACGCGTTTCCCAGTTTTGGGTTATCCCGAAAACAGAGGGAATGCTGCCAAAATTTTCGGGAATTTTATTAAATGATTTTCGAAATGATTTTTCGAGTTAAATATTATTTTTATAATATTTTGGGCGACGACCTTAACGGTCACTGGGCCCCAGCGAAATACAAACGCACCGGTTCGACCGGACGTTGAGGCAGAGTAGCTAAACGTGAAGAATGGACCAGAGTCTGAGACTCACAGTTTTTTCTATAATTTAAAATTAGGAATTTTGAAGAATTATTAATATTTAATTTTAAGACTAACCATTTTGTCTTATTTAAATTCGTGTAAATTGGTTTGTAAGGGCATAAGCCCAATTACTTATGCGTGCTGTGAAAATGTAATAATTTAGGACTTATTTCTATTTTCTTTTCTGGGTATTGTAGTGTAACGTAAATAGTAGATTATTAGTAATTAATTGATAAATTATGATTTTTCTCACTTTTTAAATAAATAATAATTTATGTACAAAATACAAAGTTTAATAAATTAAAAGATAATTACAAGTTTTCCTGAAAAAGCAAAATAAAATGGAATTTCCAAAAAGTACAACTCACTAGTAAACGTTGTGATGTTGTGTTAGTTAGCTAATAACTAAAATAGACTAGGAAAGACAAATAGAGATTGCAACTAGATTTTTCTGGTATTTGTATTTCTGAGATAAAGTTCCCCGGAATGTAGGATTTCAAGGAAGAACGTGACCTTTCGAATTCCGAAGTACAAATCTCGACCAATTGAAATTCAAGGCAAGTATGGTTGTGTTAATTTCAGTTTAATTAATATTAGAATATTGCATATTAAATACACAACTGTTACACGTACTCTCTCTTAGAGTAACATATTGAATCATTGCATCGGGATAATGGGGAGTAGTGTAGTTATCTATGATCAAAGCCCAATAGTTAATGAATGTGCGAGCTTACACCTCTTCACACGGGGTTAGGCCGGACCGTATCAATAGGATACAATTGAATCATCCTAAACCGGTCATAGATACTGCATTACTCAAATCACAATTGTTTTATAGTTGAAAATCATTGTTTCCAAAGTTATTTTAATATTTCAATTTTCTATTCATTATGCAAATTGTTATTTTCATAATTGTACTTGCTCCTTTCCTGACTGGATTCCCCACACCCAATAGGTCCTATTGATGACTCAGAGCTACTGATTAGTAGCTATTACGACCCAGAGCTGTTTCCTGCTATGCTTCCAGAGGAGGTTCCTGATGTTGATGATGATACTTCTGCTTAGATGGAGATTTGTTGTCTTTTATTTAAATTAATGTTATTTTAAAAGTGGTGAACTCTTTTGTAATGAACAAGTTTATTTTTATCGTTAAATTAAATGTTGTGGCAATTAAAAAAATTCAAATGTTGTTGATTGTACCTGCATATGGAATACAGCTTACTGCCGCCGTCTCAACAACGGTGCAGGCTGGGCATGATCCGAGTCGACCCAAGAAATTGGGATCGGGTCGTGACACAAACTCACTGTTATACCTATAATATTTATAACACACACAGCTATAAATATTTATGTGACCAATATACACTTATATGCAATATCTATAGAGACACACATATGTATGTTACACAGTATACATATATATATATATATATATATATATATATATATATATATATATATATATATATATACATAAAAATATATATATATATATATATGTATGTATGTGTGTGTGTGTGTGTGTGTGTGTGTAGAGGGACATACATACACAATTACACCACCAATGCATATGCACATCCACCAATCAGTCCCCTCTCTCTTAAAACATGTCCTATTGACAAACATAGCTGCCCTAATGACACACATAAGACACAAAACTTCTCAAATTAAACCCAACCTCTCTTATTTCCCTTATACTTGTTATTCTAACATTTAGGGAAACCCTACGACTACCAGATAACCCATACGAATATGGATTTTATAGGGACACTCTAAGTTCTTCTATTTGATACAACCTTTGACATAGTTCCTACCCCTACAGGGTGCTCTATAGTCTCTTCCAATGACATCTGACTGATACCCAATGGGTATCCTTTCATGTTCATACCACAGGTCCCTTTCCAGTTTACAAAACTGGTACCCACCATGCTGTATGGACAAGATGCTGCATAATGTTGCTGCTGTTTCACTTTACTAAGGTTGTTCCTTGCCTAAACATGTACATCCCACCCTTAATCAACACTATTCCTCCATTCCTTGTAAACATGGCATACACATACAATCCCATCTCACCTTACCTCTGCTACCCAAGGCCAACATCCTTGATGCACTGTTACCTATTAGTGATTGCATGTCCAGTGCTCAGTTTAGCATGTATAGGGCTTCCTCACACCTATGATTCGAAATCTCTGGATTTAAAACCTAATACCTCTCACTGTTTCGAATATGATTATACTAGGGTACCAAATCCTTGATACACACACAACCATAATTCCTATGTATACCTAGGGCTAATACCCCTTCCTGTCATGTGTCCTAACATGCAGTCTTACTACTCCCCTTGTTTCATATTGGTGCCTAGTAATACTATACTGCTATTAAAGGCTAAGGCTAATTGCAACCCTTTTCTGAGTTCTAGATGTAGGATCGTTGAGTACCTCTAGAGAGAGGGTGAATAGAGTGTGTGTACGTGCAATAAAAATAATCAACTCTTAAAAAATTAGCAGTAACAAACTATGGCAGATATTAAGAGACTGTAAGTAAATGCAGCAAGCAAGAGATAGAAGATCAAACTCAGTAAATACCGCGATATATACTGGTTACCCTCTGAGAGGACTAATCCAGTTGTGAGTACTCTTGTCTACTATTAGTCTACTATTCACAAGCTAAATGAGAGCTTGCCGTCTCTTTACAATACTATGCCTTGGTGATGAGCGCACGACCGACTCCAACAAAAACTGATTCCAAAAACAGGAACATTTTTTGAATTGCAACATCTTTTACAACTCTTTGAACCAAAACTCTAAATTGAACTGAATTGTACTGAGAAGTATAGGCAAGATTTGAAAGCTTTAAGGAGATGGAAAAACACTTTAGAAGATGATGCGATCTTGAATTCCAATGCAATCTTGAATTCCAATATGCAATCTTGAATTCCAATGCAATCTTGAATTCCTAGACTCAATAAAAAGAAAATACAAAAAAAAACATAAAATGACTTGATCTTGAATTCTAATGCAATCTTGTCTAGATGATGATACGATATTCCTTGCTAGCGGTATGATGTAGACGTAGACGTAGACGTTCTTCGTTATCGATTTATGTAACCTGTAGCAGTTTATATATTTTGTGTATCGACTTAAGTTATCATTGATTATCAAAATCAGGTGTGACCATTTAGCCAATGGGCCAACAATCTTTCCTATTTTGATAATTGACAAACTTGAGTCTATACCAAGATATAACTAATATATAACTTTAAAATTGATACACCGAACTTGTTACAGAAATGTATCTTTTGAAGAGATCGCAAAATTTTGGTATTGCTCTTTCTCTCCCCTTTGTCATGTACGCAAAATGTGTGGCTCTTACGCAATATGTGAAGCCAGCAATCCAACAAAGACAAAGAAAAAGATAGAGTAATATCCACACAAAATAAATATTAAGTAAGTCATAACCCAGTAGAATAGCAGTAGCAGTGTAAATAGAATTAAAACTCAGAAAGCATAGACTGAAGTACTACTGAAAGAAAATGCATAAAGTTATAACTGAAAGAGTTTACGACTGCTATATAAGTCCAACTGAAAGAGTTTAGACTGCTACAGAGTGTACTACTACATAGATCATCATCAGCAAAATAAAATCACAAAAATACTAAGCCAAATCCTAAATCACTTCTGAACGTCATCGTCGGCAGGGTCAGTAGGAGGATGAGGATCGACATATGCTGTCGTCGAGTCAAAGAATCCAAATGTGTCTGGATCCTCAAGTCTCGGTCCATCAAATCCAAGATGTCGAAGGATCTCGAATGGAGTGATCGGATGATGCGCCAGCGACCATTGAATGTCAGCAATGCCATTCCTCAAGACCTGAGCTTGAGAGGTATGGCGGAACTTAGCATCGACATAGCTCTAATGACGTTGTCCTAATAGAGTGACAAAGTCATCAAAGTGTTGATATAACTAAGGATCAAATCTTGGAGCAGCAAGGGCATGAGCGGGAGCTGGAGCAACTGGATCAACATGAACATCAGCAGGAGCAGCACCGGATGGAGGTGGAGGTAGAGAATATTTTCTAGACCTAGTAATCTCAGAAGATGACCCTGAAGATATGACAGGAATCAAGGTTGATATCAAATTTCCTAAAAATAACTGCTAGATGCATGGGGCACAGGAGGTTGTGGCCCACCCTCCACAGCTGATCATCCAAGCCATGAAGGTCTTGGGGTCGACTGAGAATGTGACTCCGAAGTGAATATGGTACATGGCAGACATCTCAAAAAAGGTAATCTCATCAGTAGATCCCTTTTTGGAAAGCAAAGAAGGATAGACAAAAACAATGCAACTCATAGAAGTTTTGATTAAGTTGCTTTGCATACAGCCTATCGCCTCGAGGGACTGGGTTAGGATGATACATTGCAGCCTTAATGGAATCAAGGGTAACATCTACGGGAAATTGAACTCGATTTATCTCAACTAATGCTTCGCTGATGTTCGACATATGGAAATATTCACTAAGGTCAGTTGAGTTGAATTCAATCTCTTTTTCGGCTACACAAGAATAGATACTACCTACTACCGTCATCTTTTATTTGCATATTACAATAAAATATACACACGACATTATGATAAATATTACTAGAAGTTTCAAAAAAATCCCTGAGACCTAAGTTTTCAAAAGTGGAGGCTTACTCCGATAAGATAGTGAAGTTGACTGATCGTTCGGGGCAATTTTTTTCAAAAATGGAAGGCATCAAACAAAGAGTCCACTATTTCCAAAGACAGAAATAGGGCCGTGTCATATTCCTCTTCGCCGGTAGGACGAGCAGGACTGAACACATTTATGGGTTCGTATTCGAAAGAGGAAGACAAGCCGCGGACTCTCCTTTCCTTTTCTTAAAAGTTTAGGAGCCATGTAATTGAAAAGGAGAAAGGACGAAATATACCTTAAAGAGAATAACAAAAGGAGTGGAGATCACCTTCTTGACTTTTTAGATCTAAGAAGATTTGAGCTTGGAGCTTGGAGCTTGCAACAGGTGGTAGTAGAAGCTAGGGTTTTAGTTTTTGTTTTCAGATGGAAGAGGAAGAGGAAGAAAATGGAGTTAAATAGGTGGCTAGTTCCAGCTGTGCTGTTCTGAAAAATTGAACCGACGCCAACCGAACTCGGTCAGAACTCGGTTCGAGTTCTGTCTGAAGTTCAGTTACTTGCTTTTCTAATTCATTTGATGCATAATGTATAATAAATAAATTGAATAACTTTTAATTCTTTAATTTACTAGCATCTATTACTTTGGGTTAGCTATAGGGGCCGGATCCCAACTAGCGGTAGTCCAAAGACACTTGACATCGTGTCGCCTAGACTTTTACGTCTTTTTGACAGAAGGGCCCTTTCGGCTTGTACCCAAAATAACTTCTATTAATAAATCTCAAAATCTTAAGTTTTAAATATTTTTATTAAACATAACACATT